>PYXC01001175.1:292500-300000 GCA_015244755.2 Tenualosa ilisha | reverse complement strand
CTGTGCTCCTAACAGCAAACAAAATGTAGCAGAAGCAATGCTTCAGGAAACTGTTTCTCTAATGGACTTTATATAGGCACATATATGTTTGTGTTCTTGTTTGTCAATGTCCACATGAGTATGAGTTCATATTTGTGTTTGTATGTCTGTGTACTGTATGCAGTAGCGTGTGTGTGTACGTGTGTGTATGTGTGTGTGTGTGTGTGTTTGTGTGGGTGTGTGTGTGGGCACAGATCTCAGAGAAAGAGAGGGAGAGAGAGAGAGAGAGAGAGAGAGAGAGACAGAGGCACAGTCACAGTGTGTGTGTCCATACGTGTGTGTGTGTGTGTGTGCGTGCGTGCGTGTGTGTGTGTGTGTGTGAGCACATCTGAGTTTATGACTCACACTATGGGCAGCCTGTATGGTGCGGGCCAGGTTAAGGCCCTTCCACACATAGATGTCCCCATTGAGCGCGCCTGAGTAGGTGACCTCGTCTTTGGCAGTAGCCACACACAGGATTGTCTGCAGGTCGCCCGTCTTCCCAAAGATCCCTCGCTTGGGTGTCAGCGCGTTCCCACACAACGTCCAGAACTGAGTCGGGAGAGAGACCGTAAAAGAGTGAGAAATCACATACGGACGGAGCATTTGTGAACATATCTCTTTGCATTTACCATTTTAATAGGAATTTAGTTTGCATTACTGCGATATGTGTGTGTGTGTGTGTGTGTGTGTGTGTGCGTGCGTGTGTGTGTGTGTGTGTGTGTGTGTGTGTGTGGGCAGATGGGAGGGGGGGGGTGGAGAGAGAGTCAGCGTGAAAAAGAAAAGAGAAATTCAAAAGTGCATAACATCATCGAAGAGACAGAAACAGAGTAACAAAGATAACGAGACAAGAGCGCAAAGACAGAGAAAATAAACACATAGAGAGGGAGAAAGAGAGAGAGAGAGACAGAGAGAGAGAGGGCGGTGAAAAGGAGAGGAAGAAATTTAACTCAGACATCTCTTTATCATTTCTGATTAATCAAACTGCCTTACTGGCAGACACCTGTATGTGAGGCAACAAGAAAGATGAAGAGACTGATAGCTGATATCTGATGATTCCCAGCAAACTGTCTTATAAAAACAGACTCAAGACTCTGCCTCTCTGTGTGTGCTTTTTTTTCTTAGTGTGTGTTATCTCTTGTCTTCCTGCAGTGAAGTGCAGACTAATCAGAAAGTCAGATTCAATCTTTTCTCGTCAGCCCTTTCAGGGAATACACACTTTGGCTGCACTCGTCTCTGACAAGGAGACAAGACAGACTTGGCATCAACACAGGAAATAATTGGACAGGTGAAAAAAGGTGTTCGTGAAAGTGTCTGTCGAACTTGGCTCTGGAAAGATTTACATAATTGCAATTCAAAGTCAAAAGGCAAGCCGCTTCACAAGCAATTCTCAGCATAGTACGTATATTGCTGATTTTTACATGCTCCTCGAGGTGTTTCATGGAGCTTGTGTTACTGAGAGTTCTGTCCTGGTTGCTAGGTGACACTAGGTGATGATGATCATTATCATTACCATCATCATCATCATCTTCATCTTCATAAACATGTCTATACAGGCAGTTTATTATGCATGTGCTACTGGTGACAGGGTACAATCAATTAAACAGCTCGACACCTATGACACTTAAAGCTATGGAGTGTTTCTGGAGCAAGGAACAAGTGTGTGTGTGTGTGTGTGTGTGTGTGTGTGTGTGTGTGCGTGCGTGCGTGCGTATGCGTGTGTGTGTAGCACAGAACTGACCAAAGATTTTAAGATTTAACACTCACTTTGATATGTTTCACTCCACAGCTCACTAGTCTATGAGCGATGAAGGGGTCCCAGGAAATATCAAAGATCTGGGAAAGACATCCAAAGACATATGACATGTGACATCACAACAACAGCATGGGGTTTACCAAAGAATTCAACAACATGACAGCATGGGGTTTACCAAAGAATTCAACAACATGACAGCATGCCAATCACGGATCAGTGACTACAGATGTAAACTTGTAACTTGTTGATGTAATAAGATGCAATAAGATGTAATAAGATGTAACGTCTATTCAAAAATATAAATATGTAAAATATAATATAAAAACACACACTTGGGGTTTACTGAGGACTTGGGTGACTTGACAGTCTTATGGAAGTGTCACATATTCAGCATCGAAAAGCAGGGGACCTGTACCTTAATGTAAGATGCTATGTTCAATAAGAGCCCATGAGAAATAACTGTGAGTCTTACAGAAACCTCCTCAGTAATTCATCAGCAAAGCTATGAGGGATTCTTAACAAAAAATGCACAGAATCTCAGTTTGGATTTTGATCTGAATTTGTCGGAGATCAATGATTTTTGATCCTAACAGCCAATTAAATCGCAGCCCTTTTTTTTATCTTGTTGAGGTCACAGACCGTACGATTAGGGCCAATACATCTTTAAAAATCTCTTATATCAGACAGACAGTTATACAGACAGAGCTAGGCAGACATCAAAATGTGCACTCAGCCACACACACACACACACACACACACGCATCCATGCACACACACTCTCTCTCACACGCACACAGTATTTGCTCTTGAGACTGTCTCTTCTCCAGCTTTGCTGGCAGCATAGCCCTCTGCCATCTAACTGCTCTTCCTCCTCCTCCTCCTCCTCCTCTTCCTCCTCCTGCTGTTGCTGCTGCTGCTGCTACTCCAGAGGGTTCAGGCCCAGAGTCCAACACGCCTCACCACACACAGCAACAGCAGCCTAATGCTTCGAAACCCCCCAAATATTCCATCTCTCTCTCTCTTCCTTTCTCTCTCTCTGTGTGCATGTGCGTGTGTGTGTGTGTGTGTGTGTGTGTGCGGTTGAATGTAGATATGAAGGCTACTTATGTATTCATCAATCCACAAATGTTTGTGCATAGAATAGGTTAGAACTGAGCGACAGCCTTGCTCAGTTCACCGTTCACCTGACATACAGATGTTGACGTGTGTCTGTCCATGTGTGTGCACAGCTTCCATGCATGTACTGTACGAGTGTATCGCATCCGGTGGTGCGCTGGACCATAAGAGACCCGTTCGGTGCATTTACCCTCCATCATCTGTATGGCAGGCTCTCTCGATTGACCCGGCACGCAGTGCGGTTCAGCACACAATTCCCCCTCCACCCCATAGCAGTTTCCACTATATACCTTCGGTTGGCGGCAGTGCCATTTTAAGCTCAAAGTCGATTCTCTCCAAAGCAGAGCTTGGCATGGCCACGGTGCAGTAGCAAGTCTCAGAGGTGTGAACATCTCTTTCTCTCTCTTTACCCAGAATGTTCCTAAGACAGGTTTTACTTCAGCAGTCTTCTAAATCACTCTGGAATCACTACCCTTGCACTCACGTGTGTGTGTGTGTGTGTGTGTGTGTGTATGTATGTGTGTCTGTGTGTGTGTGCGCGTGTGTGTGTATGTGTGTGTGTGTGTGTGTGTGTGTGTTGGGGGGGGGTAGGAAATTGGCATAATCAGTTGCATGTTAAGCACAGTACTGTGTGTGTGTGTGTTGGGGGGGTGTAGGAAATTGGCATAATCAGTAACATGTTAAGCACAGTACTGTGTGTGTGTGTGTGTGTGTGTGTGTTGGGGGGTGTAGGAAATTGGCATAATCAGTAGCATGTTAAGCACAGTACTGTGTGTGTGTTGTGGAGGTAAGGTGGTGTGTAGGACCTGGTCTGGTGTTTGTTTCCCATTCCACAGCCAGGCCTGACCATAAACAACACACCTTTACACACCTTTAACCCTCCTGTCTATGGTGAAGCACTCATGGTAGCACAGCAGCAGTATTGCATTGCATGTCCTGTAAACATGTGTGTTGGGGGTGGGGGTACGGGTGGTGTGTGTGTGTGTGTGTGTGTGCGGAAAGGTGTCATGTGACTGTTCTTACCCTATCAGAGTGCCCCGTTGCTGTGGCCAATACCCTGCCTCTTTTCCAATCCCATACACACACAGTGTTTTTGGCGTCCAGACCAACAGATGCTAACCGCTGAGGGAGAGAATGAGAGAGAGAAAGTGAAAGAGAGATGGAGGGAGAGAGGGACAGAGATGAACTGTTTAAATAGCAACCACAATATGTGATCTTTATATATATATATATATATATATACACACACACACACACACACACACACACACATATATATATATATATATGATCTGAATATCTTTACTTATGTATATGATAAATTGTAAATTTCATCTCAGACCACAGAATAAATTATCATCACATTTTTAGTAATAACATGTAATAACTAATAGTTTCCATAAACTCATATTTTACACCATAATTATCCATCATTCATCAACCAATCAATCAATAATCAATCAGTCCTCCTCAGAAAAGGTAAGGATGCTCACCTGTCCATCTGCGTCGAAGGCCAGACAGGCCACGCCGTGTGTGTGGGCATCTCTGAGGATGGAGACGGTCTGCAGGGCGTACGAGTCCCACACACAGATGTACGGGTCTTTCCCCACCTGTCCCGTGGCCACCTGGATCTTGTCTGGGTGCAGAGCCAAGCTACATCGACCAGAGTGACAGCATGATAAAGACAGAGAAGGAGAGAGAGAGAGAGAGAAGGAGAGAGTATAAAAGAGACAGAAGAATGTTGTTATTTGTTATCATTTATAAAACATTTTATTTTCTACATGATCATTACATCATTTAACCATTCTGGGGACCCCCTTTGAAAACGAGATGCTCCATCTCAAGGGGTTATCCTCCAAACACCAATAAATTGTAAGTGATTCCAGCATGTTAAGAAGGTACCACTGCCTTGCTTCTTTGGCAGGGGGACTACCAATGGAAATTAGACTTTTGGCTATAATTGGGTGCATTTGCATTTTACTTGTAAAATGTCCCTTAATGTACATTGTCCCTCTATAACAAATAAAGGTGAAACAATGAATGAATGACATGACATTACTTTCTACACCCTCATTACAATGTCTATGCCTTGTACTCAGGGCCTCACTGAGCCCTGGGCGGGTTACATCACCAGTTAGAGAAGCAGGCAGTCAGTCAGTGACAGATAGAGACGTATATGAGGAAGCCGCAGTGAGGATGAAAGAGCACGGCAGACTGCTGAGAAACTCAGGATGCGGAGGAGGGGGGCAGTTATTGAAACAGCCAAGGACAGAGCACACGACAAACAAAAGAAGAGCTGTGGTGAATCACCTTTGAAGAACCCAAGAGAAGAAGACTGCACCGCTGAGGAAACAATGGCACGACACAGCGAGCGCATCTACATAAAGTCCTCCATCACACCAGGCTCTCTCATGCCACACACACACACACACACACACACACACACACACACAGAGAGACACACACATACACATACACACACACACACAGACACACACATACACATACACACACACACACACATACACGCACACACACTCTCACACAAAAACACACACAGAGACACACACACAAACATACACACACAAACATACATGCCTCTCTGTCATGCCCCTCTGTATTTTTTTTGTGATCCCACTGCCGCAGTCCGTGTCCGATCCGGCACTCCCCCAAGAGACCTACAGATCACTGGCTGATTCACTCTCCTCAGGCAAGACTGGGGGGCAGAGTTCACTGGGACTCAGTGTCACAACAGCACAGTCTTTTAAGTGCATGAACCAGCAGGACCATCACGGCTGAGACTAGGGTGGACATGGGCCGGATGCTGTGTAGATCTGTTGCGGATCCGGACTCAAACCGGTTTTGGCATCAGAGGATAATCCCTCATATGATGGCTGTGTACTGTAAGGCTTAAGATGAGGGGTTAGAGAGAGACTGAAGTGTGAGCCGGCAAGCTTTGCGAAGGAGGCAAACTGTGTAAAAACTGCGTTACTGACTTGGTAAATTTCTCTCTCTCTCGCTCTCTCTCTCACGCACACACCAGATAAGAGCCAAACTAAGCCCAAACCTGATCAGTGCTCATCTCAACAGAGAACTGTCGAACAACTGTCAACAGTCAGATCAGGCACTTGCCAACATATGCTATGAATATTAAGGAGTCTGTGTACATTATTGATGAGAGAGAAGACAATTTTCACGCTTAACATGACATTCAGGTCTTCTATTCTATTCTATTCTATTCTATGCCAGAGGAAAGCCTCATCCATCACTATCTCAGAAATATAAGGAATCAGATGAGACAGGCTGTTAGTCTGTCTATTATTTGTCTACCTTCAGTCCTGACTCAGAGACACATTTCATTCTACTCATGGCACTTAGTCAACAGTTGTGTGTGTGTTAGACGTCTTGGGCGCTGATCTTAATTTGTGAAAGCAGACTCACTGATAGGATCCAACATAAACCCCCTTAAATAGATTTACAGTCACCATCGGTATGATCTATTGTGCACTATGGATTTCTCATTCAAAGTGCTAAATGTGGAACTGTATATTTTGCAAACCTCTGTATTTTACATTAAAAAATATATGTAATTAATGAGGTAATATATAATCAATCTAAGCAATATGTAATCACTGTAATTTACCTTTTCTTGTATCTAAGACATATGATATCTGTTGTCTGTTAACTGTCATTCTGTTATCTATGACATCACGTGGGGAGTTAGCATGTTATTCAGGTGTTTTGAAAAAGGCAGTACACAGGCTTGGCTAGACAGAAGCGGACATAACATGATCCTGCTTAAATTGGCAGGCGGATTGGGGACCCGACGTTCTGGAGTATTCCATGGAAAGGTCAGGGAGGATTAGCTGCCAAAGAGATTGCCCTGACCATTGCTCTCACCGTGACTCGGAATAATTTCCAGGAATTCTAAAGTCTGAGGGCGACGTTGATGGACTTCTGGTAAGGAACGGGGAAAATTGTCTCTGGAGCTGGTTGAGATAAACAGTTGCTGCTGTGTGTGTGTGTGTGCATGTGTGTGTGTGTGTGCGTGTATATATGGTGGTACTATTTGTAAATATTATTTGAAAATGACACTCTCTTTCTCTCTCATACACACACACACACACACACACGTGCAAACAGACACACACCCACACATAGGCCCGTTTGCCATTCCTCTCTGGCCTCTGCATCTCTGCAGCAGACACCCATCCGATTAGGGATTATCCCTCACATTAGTCCACAGCAGCAGCAGCCCCACACCAGAGCCCTGCCACACGTGAGCCGCGTCTGAGCCGTGCAGCTTCATGGTCTGCTTGTGCTCTGCTGAGCTCTCTGCTGTCTTCCCCCTCTGTCACCCTTCTGTGCTGCTCAGCGGAAACGTGTGAAATTCACAGAAAAGCTGCAGCATCACTTCACGCCTCTCCAACCATGCCCCCACAGTCACACACACATGCACACATGCCCCCCTTAGCAAAGCCGCAATTAGTGTTCCTCAGGGGGGATATCTTTTCTTTTCATGTTTTCTTTTTCATTTTCTCTCTCTGTCTCTCTCTCTCTCTCTCTCTCTCTCTCGCTCCCTCCCTCTACTGCTCACTTGAGTTCTCAAA
>PYXC01001175.1:247500-287500 GCA_015244755.2 Tenualosa ilisha | reverse complement strand
CAAAACACACATACACACTCAACGGCACACACACACACACACACACACACACACACAAACGCATGAATGCACACACACATGCATTCTCTCTCACACACACACAGACACAAAGACACACACACACAGACACACATTCACACACACACACCACACACACACACACACACACACACACACACACACATCTGAGGCATCAGTAACAGTGACAGTGACAGCGAGGGAGCAGCCCACAGATGTTCACTAATACTGTACATCCACCACCAGCAGCGCGGCCATGGGGGGAAGAGAGAGAGACAGAGAGAGAGAGAGAGAGAGAGAGAGAGACAGAGAGAGAGAGAACTGAGGCTCAGATTCTACACACACTTCCTGACATAACACTCACAGCAGGGACACAAGGCTCTGATCTTCTCCAAGTAGAAGTAAACGGCTGTCATGGTGTGTGTCTGTGTGTATGTCTCTCCAAGTGTGTGTGTGTGTGTGTGGTGTGTGTCATGCACAGACTTTTTAGCAACAGAATTGTATATTGTACTGCTGTATATGTACTGCTATGATCCTAAATGAACAGACACACACACACATGCACATCATACACACACAAACACTACACTCACACACTACAATTCAACACAATTCATATACAGTTCATACACATAAACACACACAAATGCAATACAAGGTCAAGCAGTGAGCGTTTGTTCACAGCATGGCCTTAACATCAGAGTATGTTTTCTTCAGTGCACGGTGCTATAAATGTGCTACGCAGAACCCTGGAGGCCTCCCTACTTCACCCTCATGGGAGAACCCTTAAATGTTCCATTTAGAAGAATGAGGATATTTATGGGTCTCTTGAGAACTTGAGTAAAAGTATAAGTATTCTGCACTGAACTAAACACACTTCTAGATTTTTCCGCCACTAAGAACATTTGCATTAGAAGGCCACTGGTAGAGATCAATGAATAAATATTCAATAATATTAAAATAAAACTCTGTAGCATCGTACTGAGTGTAAGTATTTGTGTGTGCATGTGTGTCTGTCAGTAAACGTTCGTCCTTCTGTAACAGAAATTAAGCTCCTCAGTGATTGTTTTTGTTACCAACAGAAAACGTGGTGTTCAAGTTGTTCTCTTCAAAATTCTTGGAAGCTTTGAGCGACACAGTGAGCAAGTCGGCATGTCCACCGGCTTGTTGCGTTTTTCATGCATAAATACGTGCATGATAAGACACTTGTTCCATTAAGATGGCAGCAAAAAGACTTTAATACCTATGTAAAATTCTGGTCAATGTCAGCAATTTGATGCTAGATAGCTAGCTTTTGTTTACTCATTGTAGTTGATAGTGAGAGAATAGCCTACTCATGCATTTAACCTGCTCCTCTCTCAGTGTTAGAGTGCTTTGATTGTGTCAGAACCTTTGGTTCGCTGGACAAACCAGCTATATTTTTGTTTCCAGCTAAGAACCATGATCTAAAACAATTTTTGTCTAGTCAAAATGAGGAGTTCAAATGTTGGTGAGCAAACTCTTTCTATGTCAGTTGAAAAAGACTAATTGAGGACTAGGGCCATGAAGCACCCTCACCTATGAGGAAGTGTTGGGGCGGGCAGAGACTGGGAGATTGTGAGAGACAGAGAGAGAAGAGGGAGGGAGAGAGAGAGAGAGAGAGAGAGAGAGAGAGAGAGGGAGGGACAAAGAGAGAGAGAACTCAGTCCCTACCTGCCCTTAATGAGTGGGACCAGAGAAGAGAGAGAGAGTGAGAAAGAGAGAGAAAAAAAGAGAAAGAAAGAAAGAAAGAAAGAGAGAGAGAGACAGAGATCGCAATCCCTATCTGCCCTTAACGCGTGGGACCAGAGAAGAGAGAGAGAGTGTGAAAGAGAGAGAGAAAAAGAGAAAGAAAGAAAGAGAGAGAGAGAGAGAGATCGCAATCCCTATCTGCCCTTAACGAGTGGGACCAGAGAAGAGAGAGAGAGTGAGAAAGAGAGAGAGAAAAAGAGAAAGAAAGAAAGAGAGAGAGAGAGAGAAAGAGAGAGAGAGAGAGATCGCAATCCCTATCTGCCCTAAACGGGTGGAAACAGCTTGATGATTTCAGCATAATCAGACTGGACAGTTCTGCTGCGCATGTTGACCCATATGGGACAACAGAGGAGCAGAGTCCGAGTAAAATAATTGTTGCAAAAAAAGATACAGAGAAAGAGTGTGTGTGTGTGTGTGTGTTGGGAGGTCAACTAAGAGACAAGAATAGCTATACATCCTTAAGGGAACATCAACCTAGATAAATTAGTGCTACAACGCAACATTATTAAAACAATTCCTAATTGGATAACACTAAAAAAAAGGCTAAAATTTCAAAATCTGATATATTCTGATATTGAGATATTATTTAGATGGCTACAGGTCCTGGAATGTGTGGTCAATGCCAATATTTGAGATAATAATTAGCTACAGTTCTTTTGAAGTCAGGCAGATGATGGTGCATTTAAAAGGAGTAGGCTAGTTCTAGCCTGCGGGAACACTGTTAGCAAAACACACTCAAGTGAGAATGTCCCATTCATAAATATGTAAAAGATAACTGTGTACACACGAGTCATTGTGCGTGCGTGCGTGTGTGCATGCCTGTATGTGTGCTTTTGTGTGTGTGTGTGTGTTTAAAGCCATGTTTATAATGTAGTGTAAATGTTTGTATGTGTGTGTGTGTGTGTGTGTGTGTGTGTGCGCGCGCGTGTGTATGTGTGTGTGTGTGTGAGAAAGACAGAGAGTGAGAGAGAGAGGAAGAGAGAGAGACCGTGAGAAATGAAAATACAATCAAGATATGAGTCAAGATACTATGTATGCTGTAGTCATGTGCAGGGAGTGAGAATGCCTATGTGTGTGTATGTGTGTGTGTGTGTGGGAAGGAGAGAGCAAAAGGGAAGAAGAGAAAGATGGAGGGAAGGAGGGAAACAGATTGAGACTAATCGGCAGTTCACTCCCCACACTGAGCCTTTCAGCTTGAGGGTGTGTTGGAGAAGGAAGTGCGATGAGAGAGGGCCTGAGTTCCATCATGGTTCCTTTAGCACTCTTTATGTTTTGCTATCTTATCAGCCCATCACAGAGCTTAAGGACACAAATGCCGTGGCATGTTACAGAGAAAGAAAAAAAAAGTTCTCTGTGGGCCTATAGGATGACCAAGTCGCTCAGCAGCTGTTCATTAGCATGCAGCCAGCTCTCGCAAATGCCATATTTCATTACATACAAAACAAATGTGCTTGAAAATGGATGCAGTTGCCTATTCAATTGAGTTGGATTATGCCTTCATTTTACCAGGATCCCTTGGTCTCTAAGGTTCTGAAACAGAACTCTAAAGACATTTTCAGCAGTGTGGAACCATGAACAGTCCACTTCCACAAGGACCTATCTATATACAACAATAGACAATGAGGTTCCCAGTGAGCCTTGAAGGCTATTGTTTATCCATTCAGCAGTCAATGAACTGTTCAGTGAGCTCTTCTTTGAACAGCTGTGCCAAAGTATATTTTTCAGGGTTCTTCAACAAGATAAGTCAAGATGATTGCAAAGACATTTCATACAAAAGTCCCTTTTGAAAAACAGAATCAGTTTGATTAGTGAGGCTCATTACACACCAATCATTGCTTCTACAATACAATCCAATAACCGTCTGCTATGGAACCCTTCTGAAAGCAAAGAATCAACGTCTGACATTGTATTGTGTTCAGTACATGGATTCAACTAATACTCTGTGGATTCAACTAATGCAAATCATTAACTCTCTTGAACCATTTGAAAGGCTGCCCATGGCAGTTAGAGAGACCGTGACAAACTGCAGGCCTATTCGGCGCACTGGACAGCTCTGTGCGTGTCACTGACTGCTCGATAAATGAATGAACGTCACGCTGTTCCTGTTCTCAGCCGTCTCCTTGCAATATTGCAAACCGCTCCAGAGAGGCTGAAAAGTCTCTCGCTAACGGGAGTTCAAGAACCCTTACGGAGAGTTTGGTTATTTCTAAAATCGTTTAGCTCAGTGAGAGGTTAGACTACCACACCTTATAGGCTTCTAGAGACGGCAGGAGGAGGTTCTATGACTGCTTTCGGTGTTTTCGCCTAGCCTACGCTGTGCGTAGTCATGTGAGAGCCCCACGTCTCTGTTGGTGAGTTAGATTTCCTACCTGATAATGTCATCGTTGTGTCCCAGATAAAACTTCTGCGTGTGCTCCCTTGTGTTGTAGACCACACCAACACCAGCCACGAAGTACACTATCTCCTTGCCCGCCGTATAGTACAGGTTGTTGCGGCACTGATGCCCCCGGTAGCCATGGATCCATTCCAAGCGTAGCTGGCAGCGAGGAGCGGTCTTGTCCGTCATGCTTTTTACGCGTGGCAAGCCAATGGTATTTTTTTTTTACTTAGCTATCCCACGGTTCAGTTGCTGCAACGGCATAGAGACTTCCGCCGACCCCAGCTCGGCGTAGTCCATCAGCTCTGGGCAGGACCGGACAGCGGCAGTGTAGGCTTCGCAAGGAGGGAATTCCTTTCCTAGCGGAAGCTCCCTCGGCCGCCAGATGATGACCCAGAGATATCCTTAGGTGTCCGTAAAATCCCCTTTGAGGTTGGCGTGGGTTCGTCAGTGCAACACCTCATTTGACATTTTGCTCCGTGGTAGTCTAAAGTCAGACACAGCGAATTTTGTCCCTCTTGAAGTACCACATTCTGAATCACTATTACAATATATTTGAAAAGTCGTATACACAGGCAAACAAGAAACTATAAAATATCGTTTTGAAAGGAAGACAGTATCAATGTCAAGCCAAACCTAGAGACACATTTGCCCTTTCACCGGTTCTGAGCAGTGGGCTACAACTCCTCGTGTAGCCTAAGACGTAGCGTAGGCTAATCCTTCCTATAGTAGATGCTCTCAGCAACTGACTTTACTACTACCGCCTAATACATCCTGATTACACTAATATAGCCTTCACCTCCGCAAAGCTCCGCTATTAGACGTAATATCTGGCCAAGCGAGCGTTAGTCACCCCACCAAAGGGCGATTCCGTGGTCGAGGTCGGGGATGCGGTTGGGGGAAAAATCAAGCGAACTGTTCATACCCTCATCGGGATCCGTGGGCTGACACCAGTCTACGAGAATTTTTCAATGAATCCCTCCGTATGCCAGTTCTGACAAGGGCGATTTTCCATCAGTGCTCGCACACGGAGCACCCCCAAACACTATCGCCGGTCACGCCACCGTTATCTGGGTCCTAACCAGATATTTGGATCCATTGCCGTCTACGTTATCCGGGCAGAAAATCAGACGGCCACTGGTCCTTCCGAGTTAAACCAGTGCTCTTTGCAAAAGCGATAAAAGACACTGGGAAACGTTTTCCCGTGGATTATCCCAAGAAACGTTTTAGACGTAATGCTTGGAATTTTCACACTGCCTTAGCAGGTATGTTTGCGTAAAGCTTTCAAGAATGGAGGCTCTGGTTTGTAGTTTCCTGTTCGGTTTGGTTACCACGACGCCTTGTGGTTCGCATCCGATTGTGCTGCTACGTAAAAAAGCCCGCAAAAATAACAGAGGCTCACGGTACTTGTAGTGTACACAGCGCCACGCAAGCCATTATTATGGGAAACCCCTCACCATAAAACTACAACAACCGTCGATAAATTGCTTGGCGCTGTCCTTGGTACTGTATTCTATGATAAATGGGACGTGAGTTAAAGAATATCGGCAATCAAGATGCCACACACTACAAACACCAACTAGTTAAGATGTTGAAGAAAAACACAAATAAAGAAGCGTGAACTAGGCTATAACTTCAGACATTTTGAGAATGTTAAAGAATATTCTGTGATGCATCAATAGTATCTTACATTTGTGTGAATCAAGCGATTATGGGTTTATAAAAACTTATAAGACCCACAGACAATGGCAGCAAAAACCCAAGACACCATTTATTGGATAGATTGATGTGACATTATTGTCATTGTGTCTAAGAGCCTCTAACAGCAATGTTTGTTTGAGATCAGAGAGAGAAGAGAAAGGAGGTAGGCTATCTGAGATACGGACAAATGATTAGATCATAATATTCATAATATTTGAATTTGAGATGAAAAGCCTAGTCATTAATGTAAGAGTGATTTGCAAATTATTCCTGATTGTTTTAACGTTATAACTTAATAATTTTGCGTTAAGTAATGCCGAACTCATGTAATAAGGTACTCATGCTATGTTTTTATCCTGTATGCTGTGTTTTTACTTTATGTAAAAACAAAGCCTACAATTTTAAAGTATAACAAAATGTAGCCTGTGTTTAAAGGCTACATGTCAGATATATGTCAGATATAACTGCTTCAGAACCCTGATTCACGTCATCATTCAAGCGACAAATTCTGTCAGATTATATTGAATATCTGGCAATCTGACAATATCCAGCAACAGTCTGACAATTTCTAACAAACCAAAGGCCTGTTCTTTAACACAAAATAAAATCAGTCCTTTGAAATTTTCCAGTGACACTGGCATTTCTGTTTCTGATATTGTTAGGCAGGTATATCAAATTACAGTAAATGGGCTCATTCTTCCACAATTTCAGCCTTAGTAGAGCATATTTTAAAGGTTTTAAGACTATAATGAATACCAGCTTGAAACAGTGAATATAGTATTCACACTGTCTGACTAAAACCACTGTTACACAGACTGAGTGGGGGATGATATGTCATTGTATGTGTATGTCCTTGAACAGGACATCAGTACATTTGTAGATATTACTAAGTGTACAATTTTAAATGTATTGTATAAATGTAGGCTCTGTGTATTTGCATGCGTATGTGTGTGCGTGACAGGTTTAGGAGACACAAACAGGTTCCTTTACTGGTGTTTCTGGCACCATATGGAAGCACCATATGTGTCAGATTATCTTGTGCATTCACCCCTAAGTATGCACAGCCTCCAACCTTCAACCTCCAACCCCACCACCCCAACCTCCCAACTCCCTACATAAATGCACATCTTGGTCAGGTTCCAGTCTAGTAGTAGTCCCTTTATGTCCTCTGTAGTGTTCCACAGACCCAGAGAACACTTTTCCAGTTATGATGTTACAATAAAGTAGTGCTCCTCAATTATTTTGTTACGCACCCCCGCGGAAAAAGAACATTTTGTGCCCCACACTCTCCACCGTGACTATAAATAGTATTATTTGTCTATAACATTGTTATACGTATACCTCTGCACCGTAGTCACAGTGAAGCCAAGCGCTACATACGCTTCGTCATATTTCCTCATCTTAGCTTTCGGGTGACTTTTGTTTGTCTCATTAGCTCCGTCCCTCTCCGCCTTCCTTTTCATCCCTGTTAAATATTTTTCCATGGTGTCTCTTAGGGGTTTGTTCACTGCACTTCATATCAGCTGTGCTCTTTGCTGTGTGCGAGCATGCTTAGTGCAAAAAAAAAAACCCTACACCACAGAGCTAATACTACCTGCACACAGTCTGACAATGAGTGCAATTACACTTTATTCTAGTATGGCAAAAGAAAATCATGTTCCCCATGTCCATATGCGCCCCCCCCCCCCGCCCGCCATCGCAACGCCCGCCACCCCCCACCCCGTATTTGAGAAGGACGCTATGAGCCATAGAGATATGAAAGGAGGAATGATTTCCTCATTGTGATGTCATAATAGGTTATTAGGTTATTCTGGCTTCTCCACCAGTATTCTCTTCCTTGTTCTAGCCGACCCATATCACTCACATGCACATATTTACTCAAACACATACATACACACACAGTTAATCAAGGTGTTAAACAAAGGCGTCTAATCCTTGTTGCTTTAAGTGGGTCCATTTTCTTGTCACCACCAGTCTACTTGCTCCTCTGTAATCAGATTAAGGTGGGACTGTGTAATTAAATCAGCCATGTTAGACCATACTGCAGGGGAAATTCGGCCCCATTTCACCCCACACTCAGACCCTGCCCTGTGTGTGTGTGTGAGTATGGCTATTTTTGCTTTCATGGAATTAATTGAGCACAAAAATTCTTCACATAGGCTGTTTTTGAAGCGCTATACCATTGCATATGAGTGTACGGAACCCAGGAAGTTTCATTTTGTATCAAGAGTATGTATGTATGTATGTATGTTTGTATGTATGTATGCTCGTTTGACTAAATTATGTGCTCATTTGGCCTTTAGCTCATTGTCAGTTGTATTCATAGTTCGTCCACATGTGTAGCTAGACTACTACAACTTGCTTGGAATCTGTAGGTGAGAATGCATCTATGAGAAAAGGTGGATGAGACACACACACACACACACAAATGCATGCATGCACACGTGTACACACATACGCACACACACACACACACACAAAAACACATGCACACAAGCATGCACTTGCACACACAACGCACACACACAACACAACACACACACGGACACACACAACACACACACAGAAATGTGTCTGCAATGAAAACACAAACTGAAGTGACTGTAATGTTTAAAAGCATTTTAATGACATCGCACATATTTACCAGAGAAAGAGGAGGGGGGGTAGAGGTTAACAGGTGCAGTTTCATACATCTGACACGCCCAGGGCCAGAGTTTACATATACACCCAACGGCCCTGGGTGCTTTGCAAAGGATACCATTCCTATCATGTATTTTTTTAATCTATTTATTTGTTTACTTTTATGTTTTCTGATTGTGCAGTAAAGATGAAAATTCATTCTTTTTTTTTTTTATTTCTCAGTACAATAGATACAGTGACGGAAGAAATGCACACTATGTATGTATGAAAAGAGCAGAGTAATGTAGCAAAAAAAATTAAACAAAAATGTAAAAAAAAAATTAATGCACAGTGCTGAAGCCAACAAGCAAGCAACCATATTTTTTAAAGTCTTTATTTCTCCCCGCTTCGTTTGTTTATGTTTATGTCATTACATTTGTAATTCCCAGTAAATGTTTTTTTCCCCACCCGCCCAACTAACATCAATGTATTTTTTTTTTAAGTGTTTATAATACAGCTAGCTTTTTTATACTCTGTACTAGGCTTATTTGAACATATATTATGATGCAACTCAGGAGGAATGGCAGTAAAGAAACTTATAAACAATACAGGAAAAGCAAAAAAGGGAAAATTAAAACATATATTTAAAAAACAAAAAAAATATTAGTAGGGTTACAAGTTCCCTCTATATTGAACATTCTGGACAGACTGAGATAATGTCGTATATATATACGTAAGTCTTGTCACCCTTCACAATCTGAACCTCAAATATGCCTATGAATTGTGGCGAATCGTGAATTTTAACAGTTCTAATCAGCGCTAATCTGAATTTTAATTTTTGCATGGAGTGTCTATCTGAAAGACTATTTGCAAAGAATTCATAATAGCTACACTGGTAAAATGAGACAATTGAGCTTTGAGTCTGTTTTGACTGGAATTTTTAAAATAGCATTCGCTGTCGAGGAAACAGGTGAGATTCTATGTTGAATTTTGGATCTGTTTCTTCAAGAGCGAGTGGAAAATGCCAACCACCTCTGTTGAGACAGCCTCACAAAATTGAGGAAATGTTTCAAAACTTCACGACCCCTTTGGTGATAGACAATTACAAAAAAAAGAGTTATCAATAATAACTGATCTAGGAATAACATTGAAATTGAAGATAATAATACTAACAGTAATACAAATAAAAACCAAAGCATTTTAAAGAAAACAATCTGGTCCTTAAAACATTTCTCTTAAAGATGGGGGATTCCCAACAGACTGAATTCTCAACATTCTAAAATGTAATTTTTTTAAATTTTATTCACTTCATTTTATTTCACCTTCACTTTAAGTCCTTTTTTTACTTCCTGTGTTTTTTGTTTGTCTGTTTGTTTGTTATGAGCGGATTTGGAACCCAAATTTTGGGAACTCTTACCCTATGGTCACACGTACCGGCGACTAGGCGATTTGAGCAGGCAACACCTGTGGCGTTGCTAGCTCATAAATACGCAGTGATTCATTGGTAGTTGGTTGCTAACTTGCTAACGCAAGTGGGTGGCTGGTAGATACATCGTATATTACCACAGATGTATTTCCTGGTTACAAAACCTGTTTTCAGATTTAACAGTCAACATTCCTCGTCTCGTTTTACAAAATACCAAGTCATAAATCCTGAACTTTTTTAGTTTAACATAGAAATAGCGATTGTTGCGTTAGCTACTTTTTAGTACCTCTTCACCTGGTTTTGTCGCCCAACATTTGCATAAAATAGACAGCTTATCTATTTTTTCACCGCCCACCTGGCGACAAGTGGCCCAATCGCCTCTACTTCCCCGTTGCCTACTGTCACTGAAAATGAATAGTAACTCGTCGCCACGCATCTGTGTTTTTGTCGCCCGTGTGACCATAGGGTTAGGCACAGAAAGTGATGTACTGGTTCTCAAGCTTGCATGCTGGAACGTCACTGCCGTGGACAAACACACAAGCATTTAGAAAAAGAACGAAAGAATTGAAGAAAACAAGAACCTGACAAAAAAGGGATAGAAGAGGATAAAGGAGTGTGGAGGTGTGTGTGGAGGAGTGGGGTAGAGGTTGGTGGGGAGAATAGAATGTCTGTTTTGACCGGAGAAGAGAAGACAGAGAATAAGACAGAAAGGCAGAGAGAAAAAGAGAGAGAGCGAGAGACAGAGAGAGCATAAGATAGATAGAGAGAGTCTCTACTGCTTCTTCTTGCTGAAGATGCTAAAGCGTTTTTCTTTGTCCTTCTCCTTGTCTTTTTCTCGCTTGCCCGGGCTCGACTCTGTTGTCAGGGTTACAGTTGCCGGCAGTGTATGAGCGCGGCTGGTTGCCGGGGTGCTCTGGTTGCTGGGCGTGATCTCCGACTTGTCAGAGGAAGCAGAGCCCGTGCTGGCGTTCTGGATGGCCTGAATCCATGTATTCATCTCCTCCTATGAGAAAGGTCAAAGGTCAAGGACACCTCACAAGGACTCAAGAAAGACTGACTAAACACCAACCTAAACACTCCAGCACAAAACCTATATCTATATTTATGAGACACCTACAAGCCTAAATTTTAGATTTCCTCTACTCATGTTCATCCCTCTCTTTCGAAAGTAGAATGACAAGGAGCCCATTAAATGAATCGATCAATCGATCAATCACTAATACAGCACCAGCTACTTTCACTATGATTTACCCTGACCTGTGTAACTCACTGAGTAAGGCCTCAGTGCTAACACAGCTCTTGGCACACATCATATATATATATATAAATGTGGGATATTAAATATATTCCTTTAGTCATCCCTCCATCTTTCACTCTACACTGGCAGGGCTAATTAATTAGGTCCGCTGCATTCCATCTGGCCGCTGGACAGAGGTGTGTGTGTGTGTGGGGTGTGTGTGTGTGTGTGGTGGGGGGGTTAGTTAAGAGATGGGCCCACTCAGCGAAACGAAGGACAGATTTATGAGGCTGCATTGCAGAAGTGTGAGGTCATGTCTGATTGCTGGGGCTGCACTGGGGGATGTATTGCAAAATTGTGGCCACAAGGGGGCAGAGTGGAGTGGCTAGTGAGTGATGCCAATGTTGTGCAAGGCAGCTGTGCAAAAGTGGCAGACTGCAGCATGGATGGATTTGACTCTGGGGCTCTACTGATATATTTTAATGCATATTTGTTGGCAAATTTCTTTTTTTTATTATTTAATATTGTTATTATATTTTTGTTATTGCCTGTATGTGTGTTGTAACAACATTTAAGAAACATATGATATCTGCAGGTAGATGTGAGGTAGAATCTGCAGGGAACTATGGCCTGGTCGGCTGCCTACATAAGCCAAGTTAGGGACAGATGAAAGCCAGCATGCCAGCTACCAACTGTAAATTCCACTCAAGTCTATTTCAGCCCAGCAATAAAAATGACAGAGAGGAGCAGTCACTTACATCATCTTTGGCTTGGAAGAGATACTCGTTACCATCCGCAACCCTGCAAAACAAAAGAGAAGCTCTCATTAAAAAAGAAAAAAAACAAACAAAAAAAACCCCCAAAACTAATACACTGTAGCTCCAAAATGTTCCTGAGACAGATTTACTACAACAAAGTCATGATAAAATCTTATGTGCATCTAATGATACCTAACAGTCTCAGAAGTCTAACGACTCATCCGTAATTTACTGGCCAATCAGCGTGCAGCATTGCCCTAATACAATTCACAAACAAATGATCAGACCATACAACAAACAGTCTCAAACTGGCTAACATATAACGCCCATCTACTGTATGTGAAGGTGTGGTGCAGCTGGGATCTGGGCTCGTACTTGAGTTTGAAGACATGCTTCTTCTTCTTGTAGTCGGTGGCCACCTCGCAAACAGCGTCTCCCAGGCTGATGGGGAGCTCGTTGTGGTAGGGGATGCCCTGGCTCGCGTTCTTGTTGTCTTTGTAGAAGCCCATCTCATGGTTGTTGATCACACAGTAGACGTTATGCCAAGACCTGGAGGGGTGAGGAGAGAAAAAGTGAAAAAAACGAAAAAAGAAAGAAACTCTCTTCACTGGCTCAGTCATCCTGACGTTGACAAATGGCAGAGCTTCAAATAAACTAGTTATTTATGTGATAGTGCTCCATACAGCCCATCATTTTAGATTGGGTCCCTTCACTCTGCGGGGGCATTGGTGAGTTAGAAATACTGGAATATTGGGATACTGTGCTCCAGGGAGTGTTGTGATATTACAAATCAATCTGCAACAGATTTCCATCCAAGACCCAACTTGAACTGAGCAGAAGTATCCACTAAAAAGCTCATTAAGCTGTGTTCTCTCCAGCCAATCAAAACCAAAACAACCACAGCCCCACAGATTTATTCATTTTAACTGCAGAACTCATATTATTGCTGATTTTTTCAAGCTAAACCCACAGACCACCAGGGAAGCTACTTATATTGCTTTCCCTCAAATCAATACCCACAAAGCAAAGACTGACACTTACTGTAGCTGAAGCTAGAACTTGGAATAGAAACATATTCGGTGATAATATGTAAATCCACACTCAATACTCAATAGTTCTAGTGAGTATTTAGCTAGAGCCAAGCTGTGAAGCGCTAGAACTAAAAAAAAAGAAAAAAAAAAAAAGAAACGTATTCAAGGTTCATGAAACGAGGCTAGTTAGCACTAGTTAGCTAAAGCCGAGCTGTGAGGTGCCGTACCGATTAGACGCCTTCTTGTTGTGTCCCTCCCATTCGTGCTTGCGGTGCAGCAGGCCCTCCAGCTGGGCGGAGGGCGAGTCCTGGCCTTTGGCGGGCAGCGTGGAGGCCTGGCTGCCCTTGCCCCGTCGCCCAGAGTTGGGCGATGGGATGGGGCTGGGCTCCTTGGAGCTCCGCTCGGGAACGCCGTTCACTATCTCTTCTCCGTCAACACCGTCCTGGTGGAAGAAAGAGAGAGAGAAAGAGGAGAGGGGGAAAGGAGAGAGATAGAAAGAAGTGAGCATGAAGATAGAGACAGAGGAGACAGTCAGGTGTTACTCAAAGTGTTGTTTCTAGTTTACTAAAACTATTGTGAACTACTGTGAGATTTATATCCTTGCAGGGCAGACACCTGGAGTACTCTGAAACAGTTGCTGTTTCTGAAATGGCATACTGCTGTGCTACATACTGCGTGTGCCCCAGTACACTGTACAACACACACTACTGCCCAGCACCCCTCAATCCCCCCTCCACTTCAATTAATTAACTGCTGGTGCTCTACCTGACTGGATCAAAGTTTATAAAGCCCCATATACTATCGCATACATACATATGACATGGCAGCAGAAAAGGCCTAAACCACATGACCAGTACCTCATTAATTAATGAACAGGTGCTGCCCTCCAAGTAATACATGACACAACAGCACAGCAAAAAGAGCTTATTTAAATCCTTTGAAGATGCCTACATAAATATTACCAAAACACTAATGCATGCAATTGCATAGGACAGAATGCAACCTGAGACACTCCAAAAGTAAACAGGAGGAAACAAGACAGGAAGAAACAAGATACAGAGGGCCAACCACAAAAAAGAACACACACACACGCATCAGTGTTATCAGCCTAAAACAGCTTCACTAACACAGATATGGTACACTCATAAACACACCAATCAATTCAGGTGATTTGAAAATAGCTTCACACAAGAGTTCAATCACTTCACACCGGTTACTTTACCCTCTCAGTATCCACTGCTAGGGGCAATCCAGAACTTAGTTCCCCTCCCCTGGCCATTGGCTCATAGTAGCCATCTAGTTATCAGTTCCTGGGTCAGAGGTCAACTGCCATCCAAAACACACTATAGCCAACATGATCTCATGTATTAAAGGCATTATGAGATGTCTCAATGGTGTCGTATGGAGTAAACTTTGACCTACCACTACATACCATTACAAGCGCCAAACAGCTGAAACATAAACAGCATGCTAAATTCTGATTTTAAATCTGCATGTTGTTTGTGTCGTGTTGTGTTTATGTTGTGCTTAACACAAAGCTGGCTCCTTTACATAAAAAAAGAAGAGCTAACACAGGGCATAAGACAAACAATGTGTTAGTTTTAGACACAGTTAGTCCATGGAACATAGACTGAGCTGATTATACATTTATTTGTGTTAGTAAAATGGGGGGTTGGGGTAAAATCACAAGACATAAAACAAACACCAAGCAATGGCGTGGATGAAATGAATGATTAACCAGCGAAATAAATAAATAAATAAATCAAATACAAACATAAACACATAAAGCACACAAAACCAGTGACACATGGGGACATGAACTGAAAAACACAAACACAGAGACATGAAAACCCTTCAAAACTAAAACCTAAAGGCAAAGAACAACAACTGTACACAAAAACTGTCTCCATGACAGCACTACCGTGATTTCTGGCTTACCGATGCTGCGCTCTGCCTCTCACACCTATCTAGGAGTCAACAGCATAAATGAAATGCAAGACCTACTCCCATGTCCTGCCATAAGTAGCCAGTGTGAGTCTGCTCAAACAGAGGCAAAAAGCTGTTATGAAAGTGAATTAGTGCTTTCAGAATGAGCATGTGTTTCCCTAATTAAGTTTTGGAAACACTAGTATACCAATGACAGGGCCTTCTTCTGCTAGCCAAAATGACGACGACGACTATCTCAATTTAGGGTAAGGGTTAGGGTTAATCTGAAACTAAGCCTATTTTTTCAACTTTCATTTTACATGTTCTGTGTCAATGGACTTATATGAGTTCAGCATAGATTTCTATAGGGTTGACCTGATTTATTCCAGTATTTTCAGAAATGCAACTTCTGCCACAGACCACACCTGTCCTTGATGGAGGTACTGGACACAACAGACCTCACATTTCTAAGATTCAACTTCACCACATCAGACAGCATCTACATTGGAAGACATAGCACAACTACATGAAAGCAAAGAATAACAGCACATAGAGTCCCTTAAAAATAACCATAAACACACCACAAACTGTTTGATGAAAAAATGCAAAACTGTACAAAAGGCAAAGCTCAGAATGCAAAGCACCTTGGGACTTGTAGTCTGAAACTCTCCACTGTAACACAATGCAGCATTTGGTCACCACGCTTAGAAAAACTACAAAGGAGTATGTTAACTTGGCATCTACAAGTACCACATTATTCCTATGCAGCCTATGTGCTGCCCACTGAGGGAGGCTCTGGGTCTGATCTGGGCCGGTCTCGGCCCATACGAGGGCTTAGCGGGCCTGAGTAGCTATGGTAGGCATGGTAACAGTAACTAACCCTTGGTGAATCCTGATCTGATGGCAGTCCGTTCTGAGTCACTTGTTCTCCTTCCCTGTGGAGTGAAGAGGGGGACAGAAAGGAAGAGAAATGAGGAGAGGAGTACAGATAAAGGGGAAAAGAGAGTAAGGGAGTTGAGGACAGACGAACAACAACAGGAAGAAAGAAAAAGAAAGAAAGGAAGAAAGACAGAAAAAAGAAAGAAAAAAGGATTATGATTGAGATATTACATCAGATTATATTCATTTTGTATATTTAAATTAATAAATTGAATACATAAAATGCATTTCAAGTCATTCAAAATATGTTACTGTACATATAAAAGTATTTAAATAAGTTGTAAACACACACACACGCTTACACACCTGTCACCGTCACTGTCAATTAGTGTTCATTCCAAACAACTCACTGTCAATTTAGTGTTCATTCCAGTTCATCTAAGCCAGTCAATCTCCCTCCCTCCATCTTCTGTTAACAGACTAGCAGTGAGGAGACTTCCCCAGCGTCTGGTCCCTGAGTCTTACCTCTGCGTCACTCCGTCCTCCACCACCGGCTCTGGAGTCGGGGGTTTTCTCCTTCTCTCTTCCTCCTCTTGCTGTCTTCTCACTTCCAGTAATTCCAACTGTAGCAGGAAAGAGAAACAGGCAACGGTCACGCGACAGCGAACGACACTCACGGGGCCCTTCGACACACAAGTGTCTCGGCCTGCGAACATTGCTGAGGGGCCCTTGGGCTCAGTCCGTCGAGCTCTGAGTTGGGTGGCAAGTGATGTTTTAGAAGCTGGTGCATATTTGCGTGGGAGAGTAAATAGGATGAGTGGTTTTGTTTCCGTTGCGTTACCACAGCAATGACCACACCTTATGAGAAAGAGGAGCAGGAACTGAGAAAAGTTCCTTCCCGCAAGCTCTTCACAGCTGTGCAGTGCTACACATACACTGACTGTACTCACGTGCAAACAGATATCTCCTCACAAATACACACACACACACACAGAAACACACACACACACACGCATAAAAATACTTCTGATGTTCTCCCACATACAGTTAGCATCCGTTCCCTTATAAGAGTAAGTCACTAGTTTTCTAGATATGTGACTACTATTACTGTAACATAATTGACCACTTTGGGATTTTAAGAACTTTACAGCCTTCTCATCACAAAGGGAACCATCTCTGACCCTTGACCTCTCTGCCAGCCCACTCACCGTCGTCAGTCTCTCCAGCGCCGAGAAGCGCTCTTCCCAGGTGGCGGCGGACTTCTCAAAAGCCTCGTGGCGCTTGATGAGTTTCTCAACCTCGTCCACGCTCTGGCCCATGGAGCCGCTCGACAGGTAGGGCTCTTGGCCCAGCAGCCACGCCTCCGCCACCCCCGCATCCCGAGAGAACTGGTGCACCTCCAAAACTAGACAAGGAGAAGAAGGAAAGAAAGAACCAGAATCAAAATTAGAATTAGAATCGGAATCAGACAGAGAGACTGAATCAAAACCTGAATCTGAATCAAAAATTGCTCAGACATCAAAATAAAGATGTCTGGGGCCAATTGCACAAAACACCTTAAGGTTTTTACCTTTTCACCTTGAGGTAAAAAAGTCTAATTTCTCCTTAGATATCTAAAATCTCTAATAGGTTTTCACAGTATATACAAATGGGTGTTCAAAGAATATAAGGAATTAGGGCTATGGGATTTGTCACTCACAGAAGAAATGACTGCATATGTGCAATAAGGAAATACTAGTGGTGAGAATCTTTGCAGAGGTTCACACAGTCTTTCATACACTCTCTGGGGACTGTCACCATAGCGGATCTGATCAGAAGGAGACCTTTCAGCTGCTCCTTACAGTAGATCAGTGAAAGGCTCTTTGAGTGTAAGGTTTGTGATAACTTTCTTTTTGATTCCTTTTTTTAAATACATAACAAATGCATTTGCAGTTTTGGTTAAAGAACCATATGGGAAGTGGTTCAACTCAAACTTTTCCATGAAACTGAAGCCCTATAGATTACTTTTGGATTTATTTAATTATCTGTGTTGTAATGACTGTATTGTTCTCATGAGAAATACAGGAAGAACACATCCAAGAACAAAAGTGAAAGATACAAGTTTCATTTCCTACTTGCGGTTGACCTTTACAGTGACAACATCCAAACAAAACTAAATAGAAAAGTCAGCATCGAAAAAAAAAAAAAAAAACAGCAGCCCAATCATTACTTGAGCATTTAAGCTACGTCAGAGACACAAGCATAGGACTGGAGAGTAAATCACACTCTGCGGTTGTGTGGAGGTTAGCGGGGAGTTTCTCATGCATTTGCCAATGATAAGAGACAGACACTTTAGGGCAGAGAGCAAGAGCAATAGTACTAACAGCACCTGTGATGGCAATGGGCTCTCAGACACCACGGCTCATTCTGGATTCATGCATTACACCATCACAAATACACAGCATATGCAGTCGTCGATACAAGTTTTTAGCAGTAAAGCAATAGGCAATATGTAGCATAGCAATATGCTCCCAGGTTTAAGTTGTTTTTTTTTTATTATTATTTATGCACGACCCAATATTGATGTGTAGGAACCTGTTAAAGACTCTACTGGATGCTGGAATTGGAAGATCAACCAGATATTGACAAATGGAGGAGACACTTACTCAATCTTAGCCACTCCCATCTGTCCTCCCACTTGTCAATCATGTCTTTCCTCTTGTCCGTCAACTGTAGCAACTTCTCTTTAATCTGTGGGGGGTTGAGAACAGACAAAACTGGAGTGACCGCAATGTTTCAACAAACACTCAAACTCAAACCACTTCTTATTCTTATTATACTTCTTATAATAACAAAATGAGATGAGTTGATATATGCTAATATTTATGATTATGTTTACATATTGTATATGCTTCTCCCTTTCCTATGTCAATTGGTTTGTGTACAGGATGGTGTGCGGTGCCCACCTCTTCTGATGCATAGTGCTTGCGTGCCAACAGGGACTTTCCCAGCTCGATGCAGGCAGTGAAGCTGTCGTTTCGGGCATCGATCTCGGCCTTTATGCCCTGGTGGTTGTTCATCAGGAGCTCCACAGAGGACACATCCCTGGGTGGGAAACAGAGAGTTATAATGGGTTCAGGGGTTTATGGGTAATTTGTTTTGGCCTATCCACTATCACACACATCCATCTGTCCATCAAATACACACACACACACACACACCCTCACCTGGGCTTCTCCTGAGCTTCAATGAGGCGAATGACATCTTCCATCCACAGCATGAGGTCACGCACCATGCTGAAGAAGCGGAACTTGTCGCCGGTGTCCAACAAGCGTGCACGACGCCCATCGCACGCTTCCAGAAGGCTCCGCCACGCCTCCAGGACCTCACCCTCGCGCCGCTGGATGTCGTCTGCCTTGTCGCCGGCGTACGCCGACTGCAGACGGGCCGCGTCCTCCTGAAGTTGCTTCACCTGCCGAGAGCAGAGAGGAGAGAATGTTTTCAGCGCTCATGGTGCCAAATGGTCAAAATGAACCATTGCAATTCTTTCACACAGTTCAGTGTGAGATGCATGGTGTCATAGGCTATCTGTACCTCTGTACATTTATGTGTGTCAGTTAGTAGATATTTATGTATTGTTTAGTAATTATGTAGTATCTATTTTTGCATTTCTCTGTGTGTGTGTGTGTGTGTGTGTGTGTGTGTGTGATAGATAGATAGATAAATAGATAGATAGATGGATGAACTTTATTGATCCCAAGCTGGGAAACTCACTTGCAGTTGCAGCATGATAAATAGGATAAACACAAATAATGTGTTTGAGTGTGTGTATCATCATGTCCATATGTACCTGTGTCCCCAGGGCCTGGATGTCGTGCTCGAAGGCGGTGTGCATGCGTTGCAACATCTCCACGGTGTTCTGGTCACGGCCCAGCTCCTCAGGCAGGCGCTTGTGTTTGTCCAGCACGCGGCCCAGGATCTCCTTGGCGTCGTGGTAGAACTTGTGCAGCTCGTAGGACGCCGCCAGGATCTGCGTGCGCGTGTCGATCAGCTCCAGCAGGTCGGCCCAGGCCTCGTTCAGGCCGTCCTTCCACTCGGCCACCGTGGCGGCGTCGGTGTGGCCCGCATTGATCAACTCGTCCGCCATGCGGTTGACGGCGTCCACGCGCTCCTGCCCGATGGTGCCCGTGTCGCGGGCGAACTCGCGGAATCGCTCTTGCAGCATCTGTGGGGTTGGTGCAGGCAGAGGGATGGGAGAGGGGAAAGGAAGTAGAGAAAGAAAAAGAGGGGGGAAGGATGGAGAGAATGAAGAAGAAGACGAGTGACAGACATGCAGGGTGGCAGGGGGATGCCAGTGGAAAGGACAGAGTGAAGGAAAGTGTCAGAAAGGAAAAGAACAAGGGAAGAACGAGGGAAGAAGTAGAGAGGATAGAAAATGTGAAAGGGGTGCAGAGACAGGAAGGGTAGCACAGGTGATATAAGTAAAAGATAGAGAGGATAGAGTGAAAGAAAGGTAGCCAGAAAGAAAATGAACAATGTGGGTGAAACGACAAGTAGAAATGACAGAACAAGTGAAAAAGATGAGAGAAAAAGAACAGACGATCAAAACATGGAGGAGAAATGGATGGAGAAAACAGATGAGAGAAAGTGGGGTGGTTAAGAGAGAAAAGGAAAAGGCCAAGACAGAATGAGAGAATGAAGGGATGAGAGGAAATTAAGAGGAAGAGAAGGAGAGGAGGGGAGAAGACATACAGTTATGTTATATGACCTCATGTGAACTGAAATATGATCTCTTCCTTTCTAATGCCCTGTGGTATCAATTCTAGAATTCTCAGCCTTTAAATTAAACCCAATAATTCTCATTCTATTCAATTCATATCCATTAGCCAGAATATTTTGTCTCCTTGGCATCTAGCTGGAGGCCAAACTGCCTGTGTACAAATAGAAGCTGGTCTTCACAAGGGCGCCTTATTGACGAATGGTGGCTTCATGAATCAGAGCTGAATTCAATTTTCTTAATGGCTGTAAGTGCCGAGACTCGTTTCCCTAACGAGCATTGAGGATGTCAGTGAGCCAACTGTAAATCTAATTGCCTAAGATGAGTGTGTGTGTGTGTGTGTGTGTGTGTGATGTATGAAATTGGATATAAAAGATGAATATTTAAGTGCTTACCGCAAGTACTCCTATAATTGTGTGTGTTTGTGTGTGTGTGTGAGAGAGACAGACTGAGATAAAGAGAGCAAAAACTGATATTCTGCTTAATAATTTATGCACATTTAGAATATATTAGATTTGTGAGTGTGCCAATTCATCTGTGGGTTGCGTGTATGCCTCTGTGTGTGTGTGTGGTGTGTGTGTGTGTGTGTGTGTGTCCTCCCCTCACCGTGACATGCTCGTAGTCCTGTCCCAGCTCGTGTGAGCCAGCCACCACCTCCCTCTCGGCGATCCACTGCTCCAGGTCATCCACCTCGCGGTTGAGCTGGAACAGACGGAACCTCTCGTCCAACTTCCCTCGTCTCTCCTCTGACAAATCCTTCAGCCCCGCATACAACTTATCCACCTGCGACTGACGCATACCTATCCTCTCACTACAGGGGCAGACAGAGAGAAAGGAGGAACAGAGAAAAGATACGGTGACAGAGAGGGAGACAAAAAGGAAGGAAAAAGAGGACAAAAATGAAAAGAGAGGTAAACAGAAAGATGGAAGAAGAGAGAAGCGCTCTACTACATTGTGAACCTTGACTGACCCACATCAGACACACACACACACACACACAGACACACACAAACACACACACAGACCTTTCTGGGTGTCCTGCGGCCACTAGTCCCCTGCTGGTCTTGGACAGCTGGTGGACGGCCTCAGCGTAGTCCTCCACCGCTTGCTCCAGGATCTGGTGCTTCTTCAGCATGGCCACTGAACTCTGCTCATCCTGGGACACAAAGATACACACACAAAACACATATTGGCTCACACCCACACCACAGAGCTTCTAGCGTCTAGCTAATTATTTAAGCCTCTCATCTCGTGCCACTCTGTCTTCATCCTGATGCTGATCCATGTACACACACAAACACACTCAGACACAAACACACCTTAGCCTTCTCCTTGGACATCACATAGAAATTTTCTCACACATTTACACTTCTTCTTCCTATCTTGCCACTATGCCCTCGCACATACACACCACACACACATATCCTGACCCTACACGCACACACACAGACACAGACACAGACACACACAAAGCCTGACCCTACATCACCCACACACACATATTCACACACACACACACCCTGACCCTACACACATACCTTGGCCTTCTCTTCGGACATCATGTAAAGCTCCTGCTCGCTCATCCAGGCCTCTGCCTCGGCGGCATCGAAGTAGTACTGCTGGGCCTTGTGTGCCTCCTCCAGACGTCCGTGGCGCTTGGCTGTTTCGTCGGCCAGCTGTACCCACAGGGACTGCAGCTCGGCTAGCCGCGCCCGGATGCCGTCGGCGCCGGGGCTGGCGTCGCCCGACACCAGCCTCTCGCTGCGCTCGAAGATGTCGTCGAAGCGCGGCTGGTGGCCCTGGATCTCCTTCTGGAGGGTCTGGGGGGACACAGAAAGAGAGAGAAAGAAGGAGAGAAAGGTGGAAAGAGGGATGAAATGGACGATGAGAGGAGAGGAGAGGAGAGAAGAAAATATAAGAATTTGGAAGGAGAAATTTGCTACAGCTGTGTCTGAAAGAGCAACCAAACTATGCTATGCGTCAGTAAAGTCTGAGATGATGCTAAAGATGACGTTGAGTTATGACTGGTCATGCCCTAACCTGGTTCTTCTTGATGAGGAGCTGGACTGTCTGCAGGTTGTGGCCGTGGTCAGTGGACATGGCAATGGGCATCCTCTCCTCAACCCAGAGCTGTGGGACAGATGAGAGAGTGTAAGTCAGCTATCAGTTACCAGTCACCATCTCCACAGTCACATAGTGTTAGTAACCGCACTAAAAAATTTATATATTTTTAGGATAGATATGTATATATTTTTAGGATATATATATATATATATATATATATATATATATGTATATTTTTGGGCAATTTCACTGAAAGTAGACTTTTTGTCACTAATGTGGCAAATGATGTCACGATGATGCCAATTAACTGGCAGGTATTTGTACCATAAAAATGATTACAGGTATATGGACTCTGAGGATTTGCTGTACAAATTATGACAAATTGTTCAAAAACATTACATCATACTGTTTTTGTTTTCTCATCTTCTATCAACATAATGTAGAATTGCCCTTTTTTCTATTTCTGAGAGTGAACATATACCCCCACCCTCACACACACACACACAGACACACTCACACACACACGCTCACAAGCTATCCCCCCATCTGTGTGTACTCACGATCTCGTCCTCCACGTCGCGGTTGAACTGGTGGATCTCGCGGGAGGCCATGAGCAGGTCCTTCCTCTTGCGGAGAGGGTCCAGGAGCTCCTTGAACTTGTGCTCCACCAGCTGCCTCTGGCCGTCCACCTCCTCCGTGTCTCGGCCCTCCTGACTCAGGACCAACGCCTGGGACTGCAGCTCCACCACCTCGCGCTGACGCACCTCCACCTGGCTCTCAAGCATCTACACACACACATACACATACACACATGCACACATATACACATACACGTGCACACACATATATACATACACGTGTACACATATGTGCGCGCATGCACACACACACACACACACACACACACACACACACAAGCATACATGTATATACACACACACACACACACACATACACGCACACAAGCATACATCCACAAAACATGGACACAAAAACAAAGAGCAGATGGATTCAGTTTACAGTGATTGATGACTATCTACATCACAGGGGAGTAATTATTTGTTAATTATGGATTGCTCACACTGTTTGTGGGTGTTTAAGATGTGTGTATGTGTGTGTGAGTGACTAATTGTTGGCCCATTAGAGGCCACATGTCAGATTGATTTATTTATTTACAACCAGTGAACAACCCCTATCCCCAATCATACACACATTACAGTACACTAGGCTTCTTTCTTTAGTGCAACTGTATTTCTAAATAAACTGCAACTGGTTTATTGGGGAGCAGATGTTTGAGTCAGTCAGGCCTTAAGCATAGGTTCCAGGCAGAACCAATACATGGACAACAATTTTCTGTAAAAACTGTAAAAAGTCCTATTACAGTAAATATATACTATACATTACTCAATATATATACTATATATATATACTATATAGAGATATATTTAAATATATACTATATGAGGTGCCACTTTATTTGAAGTTGTCTACATAAGAGTGACATGAGCCTGTCACTAGCATGACATGACACGTACCATGACCATCAGTGACACTTCTTTAATGTTTAAGACCGTTGTCATTAAGTGTCAATGGGGTTTTGTCATGTCTGCATCCCCAACAGTGTCAACTTTACATTACAAACACCGAATGACACGTACATTTAAGAGACATTAACAGTGACATTAAAAAAAAGTATCATTGATGTTCATGATACGTCATGTTTATGACAGGCTCATGTCACTCAAGTGTTACCCTTATATCATATGTATGATTTGTAATACAATCCGTTAATACAATAATTCAATGACCCCATGTATAGTCCCCATATATAATGGCAGCCAACCTTTCTATGCAGGAGCAGGATGCTGATGTCCCCTCCACCTTCACCTCAACCTCCACTTCCACCTCCACCCCCCCCCCCCCCCCTCTGACCCTACTCTCCTCTCCTTCATCTCTCACCTGCTGTTTCTTGAGCAGGATGTTGACGCTGGTCAGGTCCTTGCCGTAGTCGTCCGACTGGATCTGTCCCTCCAGGCCGCCGAGCCACTTGTCCAGGTCGGCGCAGCTCTGCGTGAAGAGCTCGGCCTTGTTGGCGTCGAACAGGCACTGGGCCTTGGTCTGTGTGGTGGACTCCAGCTCGTCCCACTGCTTCTTCAGCGACGCCAGCTTCTCCTTCACCACCTCCTCCGTCTCCGGCTTCTCCGCCACCAGCTGCTGGCCCTCCTGAGGATGGAGGGATGGAGGGAGAGAGAGAGAGAGATGGAAGCGGAGAGAGAGAGGGAGAGGGGGATAGAGAGAGATGGAAGGGGAAAAAGAGAGAGGGAGGGAGAGAGAGAGGGAGAGAGAGGGATGGAAGGGGAGCGAGAAGAGAGAGAGAGAGAGGGAGAGAGAGAGATGGAAGGGGAAGAGAAAGAGGGAGAGAGAAGAGAGAGAGAAAGAGATTGAAGGGTGTTGGGGGGGGGGGGGCACAGTTAGAATTCCAGCATACACACACACTGATCATTTAATCTAAAACCTCCATCTAACAGGCTTCACCACTACTACCCCTGCTAACACACTCATGTTAACATACAGTGCCACAGCTAGACTAGCCTCCATATTCACCTCAGACAATGACCCAGATTATACTCTCTTGAACAATGTGATCCCAGATAACAGCCCAGAGTATACATTACTAGACATTATCTAAATTTGGATTACAACACAATCTCTTAATCCCCGCTTTTAAATATGTATAACACAGTCATTTTGCTGGCAATAACTTAATTCCAGCCAACTCTCTCTCTCTCTCACCGTCTCTCTCTATCACTCCTTTCTCTCTCTTTCTCACAGTTGAATAAGGGCTGTGTTTTGTTTCTCTTGTTACAGTCTCATGTGTTATATTTCAAAAATATTTGGATCAGTCAATTTACCATTTGTTTACATTCTCACATGCCTCATTGATATTTATGGGTGCACCTGCTGATACATAGAATGAATAAACAGCATGACTTTGGGTTTGGAGGGATGCTGATCTGGTTATCAATCCACAATCCCACTATTTCCCTTATTACTTTCAGAAAAATTTGATTCTTCAGTCCCATAGACTTTGTGTGACAACTGTTGTAAATGGTTTTGTTTTTCACTGTTATAATTTAAACAAGAACACATGCACAAATGCATATTCATTCATTCACTATTAGAACAGAAACACAAATACACTTTTTCCACTTCTCTCTCCATCTCTCTCTCTCAACCAACCCACCCACGTATGCATGCACACACACATAGACACATAAAAACACACACACAGACACACACACACACACACACACACACACACACACACAGAGACACACACACACACACTCCTACATGGAAAGGCTGTGCGGAGCCTCACCTTCTCAATCTTGTCCAGCCACTCCTTGTTGGACTGCAGTTCAGCCATGAAGGCCTGGTGCTTGAGCCACTTGCTGTGCAGGTTACGGGCCTCATCATATGTCATGTCCTGGGCCGTCAGCATCTTCTCATTGATCCACAGGTTCAGCTACGGCAAGCGAGAGGGGACAATTTTCAGCCTTTATACTTACAAAGACTTTATAGTTGCTCCCAGCAGAATGCTAGTTACAAACTGACAACCCATACGCACTACGCAAAACAGCCTCTAAAACAACAAGCCTGCCTCTCACAGTAGCTGCAAGGACGTCCCGGGGTGTGTCCCTTTTTCTGGGGGTGTGGGGTCACCCTCCTAAAATTAAGACCACATCTCTTAATCCCCTCTAACAGACCCTCTGTTCTGGGCTCCACCCCCAAAGGTTTGGGTCACAGGAGCAGAGGGTCCACTCAGCCTTAGCCGGGCTGCACACAGGGACCGCCTAACAGAAAACCATCTGGAGGCCTGAACAACTGCTGGTCTTCTAGCTTTGTTTGTGTGTGTGTGTGTGTGTGTGAGAGAGAGAGAGAGATTGTGTGTGTTAGGGTGTGTGTGTGAATGAGAGAAATAAAGATAGAAAGAGATAGAGTGAGAGAGAGGAAAAAAAGAGAGAGAGATTTGTGTGTGTGTGAGTATGTGTGTGTGAGAGAGTGTGTGTGTGTGTGTGAGTGTGTGTGTGCGTGTGTGTGTCTGAGTCTATCCATAAGTGTCTTGTTCAGTGTCATCCGTCTCCCTTCTTCCCTTCCTCTGACAGAGTATCAACAAAGTGAGGGAAGTTTAGACTCTCTCTCCCGCCTTTACTCATAACTGTTTAACTTCCCTCCTCCTTCCACAACCCATCAATGCCACTCCGGAGCAATAAACTTTATCAGAGCATCCCTTTCCCTCCTTTTCATCTCTTCTAAGTCCTGTGTGTGTGTGTGTGTGTGTGTGTATGAGAGAGAGAGAGAGTGACAGAGAGAGAATATGTGAGTGTTTCTAAGTGGGGGCACATGAGTGTGTGTGCTTTGTGCGGGTGTATGGGTGTGCATGTGTACATGCGAGTGTGTGTGTGTGTGTGTGTGTGTGTGTGTGTGTGTGTCCACTGACTCACCTCCTGGCAGTCCTGTAGGAACTTCTGCAGGTCTCTGTTATCCTTCAGTCTCATCAGCAGATCCACGGCCGCCTCACGGTTCTTCTTATGTCTAAGAGAGAGGGATAGATAAATAGACAGATAGATAGACAGACAGATAGATAGATAGATAGATAGATAGATAGATAGATAGATAGATAGATAGATAGATAGATAGATAGATGTTGATAGAAAGCCAGATAGGAGGAAAAGATGGATAGAGAGAAAGAAAGCATAAATCCAATAGCAGGCAAAGACGAGGATAAAAAACAGTTAGGAAAGAAAGATGGATAGAGACAGTATGTGTCAAATTGGAGACATTAAGAGTTGAGGGGAGTGGAATGGAGAGAGAGGTGGGATTGTAAGAGAAAGATAGAGAGAAAGGGGGGTAGAAAGAGAGAGAGAGAGAGAGAGAGAGAGGAGGGAGGACAGAGAGAGAGTGATGGTGAAAGAGGGGGGTAAAAAGAGTTAAAGAAGGTCAGAGGCTGCTGGCTTATCCCTGATCACTTGTATGCAATTAGAAGCAGCGCACACGTCTCAGGCCATGAGCCACATCTCAGCATGGTTTATAATTAAAACACGGCAAAATCCCTGATTCGGGTCAGTCTGTTGCTACCCTGTGTGTGTGTGTGTGTGTGTGTGTGTGTTAGCTGGACTACATGCATCTTAATGGGTGTATAAACAAGTGTAGGTTCATGTCCTCAATTATATTAACAGTTTGTACACATTAAATTGCTTCAGGTTTTTCATGTGTGTGTCTCATACAGTAACAGGGAAATACAGAATTTGCAAAATGACGAAATGTTCCTGTTCCTTTAACTGTTCTGCAAGGGTGTGCTTGCGTGGGTGGTATATTAGCGTTTATGTGAATGCTAATATGTGTGTGAGTGTGTGTGAGCGTGTGTCTCTTTGTGCATCCCACCTGTCGTCGATGGAGGCCACCTTCTCCTGGATCTTCTCGGCGTTGATGTTGCCGTCGCTCGCCAGCCGCCTGCCGGCCTCCACCACGCCGTTGATCTTGTCCTCGTTGGCATCCATGGTGGTCATGAAGTCCTCCTGCTTCTTGATGGCTCCTTCCGCAGCCTCCAGGGTGGTGGGCATCTCCGTGTGGGCCAGAACATACTCCTGCAGGAGAGAGAGAGAGAGAGAGAGAGAGAGAAAGAGAGAGAGAGAAGCATGTTAGCAAGCTATAATGCAAGCATGCAAGCCTCTATTTACTAGACAGCAACATAAAAAGTTCTAAGCGATCTTGTATGCACTTATAATTTAATTTCTTACATTGTGTACTATTGCACTTTCACTTAAAAGCGCAGTTCTATTAGCATATGCACTCCTTGTAGTTCATTGTGTTGTAGCTTGAATGTTATCCTCTTTTGTAAGTCGCTTTGGATAAAAGCGTCTGCTAAATGCCTAAATGTAAATGTAAATGTAAATCTTTAGGACTGTCAGGAAACTAAACTTTCATCCTTGCCCTCCACTGTCTCTGGGAGACAATGACTGTGTTTAAGCTAAGTACGACTTGGTTCAGTTCATTCCCATTTATTTTATTTACATTGGTCAGCATCAAGTGGGAACCTACTGAAATGTCTAGAGTGCTTTGAACAGAAGGAAAGCTGAGTCGGTGGACAGCACATTTTTGCAATGACTCAAATGTGTTCTGACTGAATAGTTAGCCCAATGTATTTTCAAAACTAAAAGAAAACACTTGATAGCACCTTTAATAGTTATACCTCCTCAGTCTTCCTCTGGCTCTCTCTTGTGCCCTCAACTTTTTGTTAAGGAATAACAGTATCCTCTCTGAAAGGGTATCTGATGCTCTGGTTCTTATGTCAATAACTTCAAGGAAAATGTTACCATACATTTTTGCAATAAACCAATGTTCTGACTGAATCGGTAACCCCCCTGTGCTGTATTCTGCCCCCACCTGGTTGTTGAGGAAGGCCTCAGCCTGCTTGGTGTCCCTGAGGAACAGCTGGTAGGCATGAGACTGCGACAGCAGGTTCTGCCGGTTCTCCCACATCTTCTGCAGCTCGTTCCAGCCGGTGTCGAGCGCCTGCAGCCGTTGCCTGAGGAACATGTACTGGGCGTCCGTCTGACCCTGCGTCACCATCTCGCCCATGTCACGCATCTTCTGGTAGTCCTCCTCGTAGTTGCGGATCTCGTTCTTGATGGCCTCGTGCTGCGTGAGTAGCTTCTCGGCCTCGGCCAGAGTGTTGGGCATGTCCTCGGAGGCGATGGCCGTCTGCGTGCGCGACAGCCACGCCTGGAAGTCGTCCAGGTCGCGGAGGAAGCCCTGCAGTTTGGACGCCTCGCCGAGCGACTCCTCACGGGCCCGAAGCGTCTCTTTCATCTCCTCCCACACAGCGCCGATCTCAGCCTGATGTTAAAAGGGTCAATATTAGCAACAGCGATAGCTGTCAAATGCACACTAACACCTGCACACCTGTAACACCAATTTTGAGTCAACTTGTAGATTGTTTTTCCATCTTATAAATTGAGAATGGATATGGATCTGGGGCGAGATCTAAAAATTGTATCTGCTGATTTTTGTATGAACATGTAAATTTAACTAGTTTCTTTTTCTTTCAATTTCAATGTCTGCCTAGCAACAAGTGATGAAAGTAGTTCTGGCTTTGCTTTAGAATAAACATGTTGGTTTATAGTATAATAGATGCCTGGCAACTACATCAAAAAGTATTAACAGCTGGTGCTTAAATGAGGGTGTTTGTTGATAGGGTAATAACCTGAGCATTTCAGCTTGACAACTAAATCCAGAAGTCTTACCAGCTGGCCAGTGATGGCGCCCGCCTGGTCTGGGTGTTCCTCGGACAGACGAGCGGCCTCTCCTTTCAGGTCTCCCAGCTTGTCCTCGATGGCGGCCAGGTCGCGCTCCATGCCCGTCAGTTTGCGTTGCAGCGCCATGACGCCCGTCAGATCGTTGCCCAGCTCCTGCGTGGACTCGATCACCTTGGTCTTCTCCCGGATCCAGGACTTGGTCTCGTTGCAGTCCAGGTGGTAGTTCTGCACACCCAGTGCCGACTGGAGCAGCTCCTTCTTGCGGTCCACGAGCTCACGGAACTGGCTCCACCTGGGGAACACGGAAGAGAAGAACGAATCCAGTCTATTACAGTATGTACTGTACCTAAACAATTCAGGATATGGAGGAGGAGAATCCATACAGTTCATTACAGTATAGAACATATATGACACATGTTGTATAACTACAGGTACATTATATATGATGAATACATACAGTTAAGAAATTCAGTACTCATTTCATACAGTCTTACAGTGTTACAGTTACATGTTACAGTATTACTTCATGCACAGTGTTTCTACTGTCATGCTATGGGAACTGGCTCATCCAGAGGTGACCAAGGACCACAAATGCAGTGAGGATTTCCTGATTATTAACCGAGGTTAATACATTGATTTTGCAATACTTAATACATGGGTGAGGGCTATATACAGATCAGATCATTCTACTTGATCTGATCTGATCTTGTGATTCAATAGGTAATATTTAGTAAACTGAGGTTAATACACGGGTGAGGTTAATACAAGGGTGAGGTCAATACATGGTTTTGGTTTTTTTAGTTTGCATAAAACACTGGCCTTTAGGTTTGAGGTTTATACATGGTGCGGCTTATATTTGGGAAATTACTGTAAATGCTAACTTAACGCCAATGTCATATTATAGAGATCTGCCCACCTGTGACTGATATCAAAGTGAACAGCAACATCTGCTTTGAGTTCGTAAACTGAATTTTAGTGTTTTGCATGAACGTGTTGACTGTTCTTGAGAAAACAGGGACTAGATTTGGAAGTCTCACCTGGTGTTCAGCTTGTCTTGTTGGGCCTTGATGTCCTTCTCACTTGGGTGCCCATTGTGGATGAGTTGCCTAGCGATCTGGTTGACCACAGCAATGCGAGAGGCCTGGTTGTTCATCTCAGGCTCCAAGCTCTCGAACCTGAGGCACAAAAATGAAGGATTTTCATTTATGTTTATGTTTATGTTTATGGTATTTGGCCAAACTCTATATGTCCAAAGCAAGACATATAAGTATGGTGTATTAAAGTAAAAGACAATAAATGCATTTCATCAATATATATTTCACAATATTTCATTAAATTTAATTATCTTGGTCTTTGAAAATATCCTTTCTTGTATAGCTGCCTGTCACATTATCTATTTGGTAACATCATAAAGTAATTCATCTCAGTGTTCCAACTCTGAACTGAATCTCATTTGAGCACAAACCTCAACCCCTGTCCTTGAGCAGCCAAAGGCTGCAATTGTAATTCTGCGTAGATCCTTTCTCACATTAAGGGAGTGAGAGAGAAAGGGGAAGAGACAGATAGAGAGATAGAGAGATGTGTGGGAGAGAAAGAAAGAGAAGAGCGAGAGAGAGCGAGAGCGAGACGTAGAGAGATGTGAGAGTTTTCCAAAATCATCTGTTTGGCCCTGATTATGGATGCTGGCACGTGCTCTGTGCTCCGGCTCGTTACGACCTCCATTTTGGCTCTGCAGGAGAGCAGCTGCTCCCCACACTCCCCAGTCATTAATCTCTCCAATGAGTCTCATCAGAAACAAGCGCGAGAGGACTAGCACGCCCGCCATTAACGCCCTTAACTCACACAAACTGCGACTCCATGGGGAAACTGGGGACAAAACACCCCTCCACTTGTGACACTGCTTCCACAAAGGGCATCAACCAAATAGCAATATGGGAGGAATTATGAACACATTATATTATGGCAGAGACACTGCGTCCTCTGCAAGCCACTGTTTAATGATGGACATACAGCATGTGGTCCCAGCAACTTCATAATAGGGCAATAATGAATTAATCCAGCGCCATAGTGCTTTCAAATGATTTAAAAAGGAGAACAGGAATAAGTGCAGAAATAATTTAAGAGATTTTTTTTGGTGTTCTAATTCACCGCCAAAGGAGGGGCCCAGCCTGTAGATGGCTGTCTGGAGAGTGCTGGAAAACCTCTCAGAGGTGGTATAAGTAGAGCTTTGGCAGCGGTATGCAGTGATGTGTGTGTGTGTGTGTGTGTGTGTGTGTGTGTGTGTATTGGTTGACCACACCAGCAACAGTGTTTGATCTCTCTCTCTGGTCACATTCATTATGCTGTCCTCACTTTCCTGCCACTGAACTTCTAGTAACCTTTCACACGCACACACAAGCTCGCACACGCACGCACGCACACACACACACACACACATAGTTTCTGTGTTGTAGCGAGCTTGTTAGTTGTGGGCAGTGGGAGTCAGAAAGACTCAGTATGGCAGATGCTATAGCTAGGAAAATCGTCTATTTTCCTGTGTTACACAGGCTGACTCACACCTCAGTGCCTGACCCACTTGTACACTGGTGCTGAGAGTTTTAAATTCTTAATTAAAGTAACACATACTTTAAAGCCTCATCGGTGCTGACTCACTCGTGCTAAGAGATAGAGACTTTAAGCCCTGACAGTGCTCACCTGTGCTGGATGACCTCCAGGTCTTCCAGTTTCTCAGGGATCTCCATGTGGTCGAGCCACTGCTGTTTCTCATCGATCCAAACCTCGCAAGCCTCGGCCTCCGTCTGCATCTTATAGAAGGCCAGCGCGTCGCTCAGCGCCTGCTTCCTGAGCCTGGTCAGCTCCGCCACCTCCGCGTAGCGCTCCTCGATGCCCGCCAGACGACCTTTGACCTCGTCTGAGTCGGCATGCTGGGCTGGCAGGGCCTTGGCCTGCTCGTGGAGGGCGTCCAGCGCCGGGCGGTAGCTGGCGACCTCCTCGGCGGCGGCCTGGTGCTTCTTGGCGAGGGCGCGCGTCGAGAACTCATCGTGGCCCAAGTCGCCGGTGGAGACCACCCGCAGCGCATCCAGCGTCCAGGCGTCAGTGTCGTCGGCGTCTGCCAGGAACTGGTGCAGGGCGCACGCTTCTTCTAGCTTCGCCTTCCGCGCCGCAGCCAGCGCCTCGAGGGCCGCCCACTGCGCCCGCACCTCGGCCGCCGCTCCCGGAGCCGCTCGGCGCCGAAGTGACCCGCGTCGGCCATCTCCTCGCCCTCCCGCGCCGTCTCGTGCAGCTTGGCCGCTCGCCCGCTCATCTCGTCTTCCAGGGCGCGGTGCTGGCTCAGGAGACGCGCGGCGCCCGTCAGGTCCTTGCCGCAGTCGTCCGACGACAGGATGTGCTCCTTCTCCCGCATCCAGCCCTCCTCCTCGGCCATCTCCCAGAAGAACTTCCACAGGCGCCGTGACTCCTCCAGACGGGCCCGCCGCTCTGCCGCCAGCTGGATCAGCTCCTGGTAGCAGAACTCCATGTGGGCCACACGGTCACGAATCACCTGTGGGTCACATGGTTTGTAGCCTGTGGGGAGGAGGAGGAGGAGAAGGAGGAGGAGGAAGAGAGGTGAGGAGGAGACAAATAAAAAGCAAAAAAAAACCGACATCATCAAAAAATGACATCACAACAGAATTGCAACACATTCTATGACAAACTATAAGGTTTACTTTCAGCAGATTTTGCCTCCCAAGTCAATTCTTCACATTTTAATGTTTGTAAATAATAGTGTAAACAACTTGCTCTTTGACACGCATTAAAAAAGTGATCAAGTGATCTTCTTAAACCAGCTGCTTATAACAACACATTGCACTAGTAATGAGTAACTGGCTGATTCTGTGTGAGTGACTTACCATCCTCGTCGATGGCGAACCTCTGTGCGTTGGAGTTGACGGCTTTGACGCGGTCGGCCTGAATGGCGATGTCGGCCTCCACCAGAGCGTGCTTCTGCAGCAGGTCCTCCACCCCCAGCAGGTGCTTCCCATAGTCCTGGGACAGCAGCAGCATCTGAGGGGCAAACACATACCATACACACACACACACACACACACACACGCACACACACAGACATACACAGTTTGATGATTGATACTCAGGGAGTTCTTTTATGTTTGAGTCCTTTTCTTTCTCTCAATTCTTTCCTCTCTTCCTTTCTCTCAATTCCTTCCTTCTTTTCTCTTCAATAGCTCTTGGTGTACATCAGGGGAGACATAGAAGTCAGTCTGTCCGTTTATCTATCAAAACTACAACCAGTACAACCCTCTCCATATCTCTCTTATACGCACATAAACACATATACACACACACACACACACACACACACACACACACACACACACACACACCTTCATCTCGTCCATCCAGTCCATGATGTAGAGCATCTCCTGGAAGACGCGCTGCAGGCCCAGGTTCATCTCCAGCCGGTGGCGACGGGCCTTCAGCAGCTCCAGCAGGTACTCCCACAGACGCAGCACGTTGTCACGGCGCGCGTTGATGCGCTTGATGTCGTGGTAGTTCTCCGCCTCCAGCTCCCGTGCCACCGCCACCACGGCTTGCACGCGCTCCTCGTAGGCGCGATGTCCGTCTCGATGGCCTCGTGCTTCTTGGTGGCGGCCTCCACCGCCTGCAGATCGAAGCCAAAGTTGTCCTAAATGGGGGGGAAAAAAATTCAAAATTAATAACTGTGTTATACTAGGTACTGCATTACATTGCTGTGTCAATAAATGGGCAAGGCCACACAAACTGTCCATACCTCCATAAGACCAATGAAATGCCATGGTATTTGTATGATGTGAATGATATGTGAAAAGTTTCATGAAATTTGTTCTATAACCAAGAAGACCAAATTCTATGTAATCATTATTCACATCATACCATACCATGGCATTGTGTTGGCATCATGGACGTGACAGTTTGTGTGGAATTGCCCATATATACATGTATGTATATATCTATATGGGCGATCGTGTGGAATGTACTCATATTTTGTACTTTTATGGTGCGATTTGCTATTACAATTCTGGTGTATTTGAGGGACCAGTAAAAGAACTGAGGTTATGTTTAATAAACAAGATTTTTATCCCTCGCAGAAATGAAAAGACAAATTTGGTGAGTTGTTTTAATCTGTATGGGGAATAGAAAGACCTGGGGATCTGGGTTAAGTAAATAGTGAGGCTTTTTACCCATTTTTGGTGTAGTACCACTGCTATCCACCAGGTGGCACAGTGAGGTCAAGACAGTCCAAATACAAGCACAGAAGCAGATGACATGCTCAAGTGTACAGAAATGCCTGTAAATTAATATGTATATTTCATGTGCATATGTGCGTGGAGTGTGTATTCTGTGTATGTACGTGGAGTGTGTAGCACCTGTGGTACCAGTGGATGTCTCGGTCCCTTGGTCTGCGTTTACATATGTGTGTGTCTTCTACCAGAGATCATGCATTGATACCCACCCACCTTGGACTCTAGTGTGTGTGTGTGAGAGAGTGTGTGCGTGTGTGTATGCGTGTGTATGTGTGTGTGTGTGTGCGTGTGTGTATGTGTGTGTTCACTACCTGTGAGACCAGGCGCTGGTTCTCGCTGAGCCAGGTCTCCCTCATAGCAGCCTTGCGGTCGAAGCGGCGGGCGAGCTGCTCCAGCTTCTCCTGGCGAATCAGTTCTGTCCGCAGGGCCAGCTCTCGCTCGTGCTCTGCCTTCTCCAGACGCTCCCAGGCCTGTTGCACACACGCACACACACACACACACGCGCGCGCAGTTACAAACCAAATGCATATTGAAATGATAAAATCTTTGAAAAAAAAAAACAGTCATAAAATAAACAGATGGATTCATGAAACACCGGTAACTTATGATCTTGCTCTTGCATTAAATAACTAACGGCGTTAAATAAGAACAATATGTGCATCATAAATTATCAGAAGCTATATTGTACTGTGCTGGTCTAGATTTATTAGCATAGGAAAACCAAAGCCAAATAATAATTAAAAAAAAAAAAACCTTAAACACATTGCGGAAGGACAACAAGTTATTTATGACCACGAAACCTTTTATAAACGAATGCTTCTTGGAGTCGCACAGACACATTATTTGTGGTGTTAGGCCATGCAGTTCCTGGTTGTGTCGTCTCATGAAACAGATGGGCCAGTAAAAGGCCTCTACATCACGTGATGTTTAGACAAGGGCGTGAGAGCTAATCTAATGACGCACAGTACAGTACAGTGTTTGATGTCACCTTGAAGGTTTTATAAACGTTGGACTTTATTTCATTTTCTGTGTGTGTATTAGTTTATTCATTATCTTGAATCATCTATGCTCTCTCTCTATCTCTCCGTCTCTCTCTCTCTCTAGGATGTAGGAACACATTAAGTAAAGTAAGAAATGCATTACTATGTTTACAATTAATAAATCTATTTGGCTGTACTTCAGTAGTTGAAAGGATTATGTTGCTTCAAAAGACCTGCAACATTTCAATGATTAAGCAACCAAAGGAGGAATATTTGCAACAGTGAGATAACATCCATGTGATACTTCAAATGCCTTTCTTTAAATGCCTTACTTGTTGCCGTAACATCCTCTTTTTTTCCTCGTGGAGTCAGGGCATTGACCAATCACACGCTGCTATCTTTTGGCACGGCCTGTACATTAGCCCATCACATCCTCTGATCTAGCATAGCTGCTAGGCTGCGTGTCTGTGCGTCACCCACCTTGTTGATGTCTGAGATGAGCTTGCCCTCTCGTGGCATGTAGACTTTCTGGTTGTTGGCCCTCATCTTGCTCTGGATGGTGAACAGCAGCACTTCCAGGTTACCTTTCTCTGTGAACCTGCACAGGTGAGACAGAAACCATGCACACATTCCATTCAGGTAACCATCCATGCCGTTTAAAGTCATAAATGAATATAGTAACCATATAAAAAGTTACGATATGTAAGTTACGATATACACTCCTTATCTCAACATGTACTTTAAGGTGCAGAACAAAGAAAAAAACACAGAAATAAAGATAAATAACACTTTTTGTCATAAACTGATAGATAGACAGACAGACAGACAGACAGACAGACAGGCAGATAGGCAGACAGACAGACATAAATAGATATATAGACAAATATAGATAAATAGACAGATATATATTAATTTATCCATCCACAGATACATGAACTCATTCAGTACAGACACAAAGGAATCAGACAGACAGACTGATTACTTTGGGGGTTTCTCCACGGTGCGATAGGTGTTGAAAGCCTGCAGCTGTTGCTGGACTCCCACCAGTGAGTTGGCGAACTTGCGGTTGTTGAGGATGATGATGGTCTGCTCGATCCACTCCAGCAGGTCTGAGGCCAGAGACTCGTACTTCTCAATCATCTTCTCCGTCTCGATGGCATTGTCAAGCACCTGAGGACAATGTCAATGTCAATGTCAGCAATTCAATGTCAACATTTTTTTCCAACTGGGATTTTCTTTCTTTCTTTTGTTCTTTCTTTCATCATCTTAATTTATATTCTCTCCTTTTCCTTTCTCATCTATCCAACACTGACCTCACCACCCTATCCCAGCAGATCTGTTACAGCACGCATCGTTCTCATGCTGCATCAGATCAGAATTAGTCTTATTTTTCTTTCTTTTCTTTTCCATCTCTCTCTCTCTGTCTATCTCTCTCTCACACACACACACACACACACACACACTCTCTCTCTTTCTTTCTCCATCATAAAGCTGATTGGTATACATTCGTGACAAGACTCCCACCTCCTCTCCTCTCTCCAACTCTGATCTCATGCAGATCTGTTAGGACATGCACTATTTCACGCTCCATCACATCAACATCTCCAGAACACAGATGGAAACGTCTCCCTAAATCTCCCTCCATGGGCCTGGCAATAAGATTGGACTGAAATTCCACTCTTCAAACATGGATGACTATGACTTCATAACTCTGGATTAACAGAGAGTTGGATGAAGAGAGTCAGTGGAGAGGCATCACCCACCTTGCCAATACGCTTGCCTTCCACCTTCAGGGCCTTCATCTTGGAGAAGTAGTGGTAGTATGTGACCACGTAGGTGATGATAGACTTCTCGTCAGGGTGGTCCACGCTGATATCTGCACGTGTGATAACAAAACGCGGTTGCTACAGATGTGTGACTGTCATTCCAATAGTCAACAAGGAGACAGATTCAAATGTTGTTTTTTTTTTTTTTTTTTTTTTAAGATTAATGCATAATGTTCAAAAAGTGAAGGTTTCTAATTAAGCAAATTACAATACATCATATTAATTCTAAGTTAATGTAGAATGTTCTGGTGAAAGGTTATGCAATGTTATCTTTGTTAAGTTTTGATCATGTGCATTTGATCAGGTGGATTCTCCTCACCCTCAGGGTCCAAAAGCCTAGTCAGGCCCAGGTGCTGCTCAGCCAGGTTGAACGCATTCTGCAGGTTGTAGTGAGCATTGGACTTCTTCAGCTTGTCAAAGTCAATGAGATCCGGCCTGTTGATGTTGCAGTGCAATACAGGCAAAACACATTTAGTTCCAGAAGTTCTCCCAAAAGGAACTACATCATTCACCATTAAAACTCTCAAATGCTGAACTTAAGCAAAGTCTAAAATGTTTTGCATAGTTCTTTCTGTCCATATGAATAAATATGTTGGTACGCTTCCATGTGCGTGTGTATGTGTGTATGCGCGTGTGTGTGTGCATGTGTGTGTGTGTGTGTCTGTCTGTCTTTGGTGATGTACCTGTGTTTGTGGATGAGGGCATTGAAGGCCATTCCATCGCGCCAGCTCGTGGTGAAGTTGTGAATGTTGACATTGGGGTAGCTGTGGAGGACGGCAGAGACCAGAGACCTCAGTCAAAATGTCAAACACCAAACACTCCAGTGCAAGAACTCATAGAGCGCTGCTAGACGGCTGTCGTCCACACCATCAAGACACTTTCCAAAAACCCACACTTTTCTATTTGCTTGATTTCAAGGCATAAGACATTTTTTATTGTCACCCCCCCCCCCAAAAAAAAACTCGGGGCAAAAGTTGAGAACAAGCTCCAAAGCAGCTTGTGTGGCTTGTGTGAATTTTTGTGATCTTCTGAGGGCAAAACAGACAGAATCACAGTAAGCTTGAGTTTTAAACAACCCCTGTACAAAAGTGATGCACATTAAGTCGTTGGGACTGGTGCACTTGCTCCTCTTCAGTCCTGTTGTGTTCTGCACTTCAGTTACATCTGTCTGCTGAGACATCTACAAATATGATTCCAGTGTCATCCCTGGCTGGGTTCCATAGTTCAATGGACACGTGGACAACGACTGCAAAGTTACCATTTTTAGCTCTCACTCTCTCAACACTTGTACTGCCCTGCTGATGTGATATTCCAACTATTTTCACCTAAAACAAATCTTTTAATAACACCTCCTCAACACTTCCAAAACATCTTTCCAACGTCTGCTGCCCTCATCGCTGCTGTCTTTCGGGCGGTTGCTTACCCAGCGGTCTTCATCTGGCACCAGAGGAGCAGTGCGTCCTTAGCCGAACGCTTCTCCTTGTTATCCTCCGTCTCCACGCTGATGTCCTGGATCTGTCACACGCACACACAAAGACACACACACACACATACGCGCGCGCACACACACACACGCGAAGGGGTACAACAAACACCGCAGCGTGAGTTATAAAGCGCCCTTTCGGGGAAGGGTCCTTCAATTTTAAACTACACCGGGCACTGAGCTAAAGAAGAATGTGTTGACATATTTCAGCGCTGAGAACAGGACAGCGTTGAGAATAGACAGGCGATAAACAAAAATCCCAGAGCATGGCGTATGATCGCATCTGCGTAATGTCTGTCTCATCTGCTGACTGAAGGTGTTTTTCATACAGTCTTCCACCATATTAGTCGATTTGGTTCTCACAGACATTCTGTCCCTGTGTGGACTCTAGGCCTACACATAACTTCTAAAGTGTAGGCTGGTTTGACTAGCAAGCCTGTTTAAGGTGCTAAATGTTTCAAGCTGTAGATCTAACCAACACACAATATATATCCAGCATGATCCTGCAGAAGTTATGCCACAGGGTGCCTGCAACATTAGGTAAGTGC
>PYXC01001175.1:220000-235000 GCA_015244755.2 Tenualosa ilisha | reverse complement strand
TCTTGATTGGTGATTGGGCCATGTCGCTCACCAGCCCTAATGCTGACTCTGAGAGCCTCTTCTTTACCCTCACAGGAAGTGCTTTTATGCATCACTACCTTCGCTAACCAGGCTAATGTTGCTAATCCTCTGAATAACAATCAATTTTCAATCAAATTACAGTTACCATAAGGCTTTGGTTGCAGCTGGGTCTGAATCAGGTAATGTGCAACTGCCGAACTCCCCCCCGCCAAACACACACACACACACACACACACACACAGAAAGAAAAGAAAAACTCCCCTGAAAACATTCCCACAGTCCACAGTTGCACTGCTAACCGTTGCTAATTCTGGCCCATACTAATCTACCTTGCGGAGGAGGTCTGAAACAACCACCCCCCCCACACACACACTCAAACCACAAAATTGCGCAAAACTTTGTTGCTGTTGTTTTTACTGGGCAAAGACATTCCAGGAATATGTTTTTTTATTCCAAAAGGAGAAAAACATAGATTCTGAATCTGTTCCCACAAGCCAACAGAATCTCGTTCTCAAAGACTTGCTTGTTTTAAAGAGAGTGCGTGGTGGCGCATGAGAACCTTCCAGAAAATTCCCCCCTATCACAGGAGGACCAAAAAGAAAGAGAAGACTTATACAAGACAATACTGCTCTTCTCTAATAGGGTCAGATGGGTCTAGGCTGTAATAACACTGTGGTGATCGGAGATTGGGCCCTATGGACTCCAGCAGACGAGACAAGAGAATGTACTCGCCTCTCTTACTAATTTGTCCATATCCTGGTCAGCAGAATGGAATTTGTCATGCCTCCTTTGAGAGTGTGTGTCTCTATGTGTGTGCTAGTGTGCATGTGTGTGCTTGTGGGCGTGTTTGTGTGTGTGTGTGTGTGTGTGTGTGTGTGTGTGTAATGATGATGATGATGTGTGGGTGTATGTTTTTGTGTTTTTGTAGTGTGTGCGAGTATGTGTGTGTTTATATGTGTTTTTTGCATGTGTCTGTGTGTGTGTCTCTTATGATGACTGCTGTGTGTTATGCTTTTATGTGCATATGGGTGTTACAGGGTGTGTGTGTGTGAGCACGGTGGGCCAAACACTCAGGGTGAGGTCAGAGTGTTTGTGTTTGGGTAAAACTCCAGCCTTCGGAGGTTTAGTGAAAACAAACAACTTGGTGCTGATTTTAAAACTTGTGATGACGGACAAAGGGCCACTGACAGAGATGGCGGGGAATTTGAGAAGAAAATTGCACGAGTTACAGCAAAACAAGCCAAAACACACTCTCACACACACACACAGAGGAGGCCAATCTTCCAGCAACTATGTTCTTGTGCAAGTGGGCAGCCTCTTGCATGTATCTCCATTTTTCTGTATCTGTGTCTGGTTGACTGTGCATGTGTGTATGTACGTGTGTGTATGTGTGTATGTGTGTGTGTGTGTGTGTGTACGTGTGTGTGTGTGTGTGTGATATTTTGCAAAACCCTGGCCTTTCCCACTGAAGGACCCAACTCTCGTCTCGATATCCACTGTGGAGCAAAATGATATCTCCCAGAGATGGTCCTTATTCTCTCTCCAGCCTCAGTAAAATGGCTTCCTCTTCCTCCTCTCCCACCCTCGCAATTCCCTATCGTCCCTCGAGAGAGCCCAACAATAAATCTCATCGATGCTCTTTCAAATTAAGAGTCTCTCCCCACGCAGCAAGGCACTGCGATTACTGAACAGAGCAACAATCTTGGCCATATTGAAGCCATTTCACATCTAGTTATAATCAACTGAGAAAACACACAGACATGAGAAAGAGGACAGAGAGAGAGAGAAAGAGAGAGCGAAAGAGAGAAAGAGAGAAGGTTATAGATATAGTGTGCAGTTACAAGTATGTTGCAACTACTTCCCAAATGAAAGTTACTGTGTGTTCTCAGTGTTGTTTATTTGCTTGCTAGCATAATATGAAACTTTATGATTTTTATGACACCTAACAGAAAGGTCCTGACTGGTTGAAGGACAAACTCAGGGAATTCAAAAAGGGGATCTAACTGGCATTAGTCTTTGGTGGAGGGTAGCTCGCTGAGTGCCCTTTCTACTTTTCTATTGAATTACATTTCACTCCAAATTATTATATTTGTTATGAGGAATTATGTCAACATTATGCTGACATTCTATGGCCATGCCAGTGAATGGTACTGAATTCAATTAAATTAAATCAATTCAATTGAATCAAAATAAATCAAAACTTGAGGGGTGTGCATCAGTCCCAGGGAGAGGAAGACACTTTTAAAACTCTCTCTCTCAAGGAAGTCAGACTTAAAATACATCTGCATCCAAAAGCATAACTAGAATCAATACAATAAACAAATAATAATTTTAAAAAACACAATATGAACCACATTCTCTATCTGATCTAGACAACTTCTGAATCGCTACCTCGCCCTCCTACTCCCCCACTTGACCTCACACACACACACGCGCACACACACACACACACACACACACACACACACACACGCGCACACACACACACGCACACATACACACACACACATTCCATCTTTTGCTAAATGGACATGCCTAACTGCTGTAGGATGGAGTCCCACCCAAAACATGGCCCCTCTCCTCGCTCACATCACTCACATACCACCTCCACCACCCACCTCCCCCCTTTGGGAAAAACAATGTGAGCCTTCCAGATGACTGACTGATGGTTGACCTGCCCTGGCGAGCACACAATGTGTGTGAGTGTGTGTGTGTGTGTGTGTGTGTTTTTGCATGTCTGTGTGTGTGTGTGTTTGTGTGTGTGTGTGTGTGTGTGTGTCTGTGTGTGTGTGTGTGTGCGTATGGGGGGAGGTATGGGGGACTGGGCATAGACCCAGTGACCTGTAGGAGGCTGATGGGGCAGGAAGAATCAGGCCTCCACCAGGGGTTAATTTGACACAAGCTCCCCGCCCACCACTACCACCACCACCACCACCAAGAGCTGCACCTCGCCTGGGCTCACGCCTGGGTCGACTTGGCCCTTTTGTTACAAATGGGAGATGTGTGTGTGTGTGTGTGTGTGTGTGTGTGTGTGTGTGTGTGTGTGTGTGTGTGTGTGTGTGTGTGTGTGTGTGTTTGTGATTGAGGTGTCTGACTGAGGTGGTTTGTTTGTGTGTATGTGTGTATGTGTGCATGTGTGTATGTGTGGGTGTGTGTGTGTCTGGGTGTGAGCATGAGTGAGTAACTGACAGACCAAGAGATCCAGTGATCAGATAAGCGCTGTGGGAGATTGATCGTCCGCCCCCATTTAAAACGCGCCAGCAGGCTCACTGACAAACAAGCAATCAGCATCTGGCTGTGTAATTGGGTGGTGGGGGGGGAGTTGTAGGCCCCAACCCAAAACAACCGATGACTCATAAACACTGCATCAGAGCCTCTTCCTGCAAGGCCTATGGAGGACCAGCAACAAACATACACATAAATCACTAATGGCTCTCCATCAGACATCAGACTCTAATCCTTCTCATTTCTTTTAAAAACATGACACCAAATGGAAGAGGTTGAGCTTTGGCTTCAGTGTCCATATATGTGATGTTCCCCAACCCCTAAGAGGACTGCTCTGAGGGACACACTGCATTAGATCACCCCCTTGTTTTCTTTGATTCCCCCAATTGTGTTTATTGCTTGTTTTGTTGTTACTCCATGACTGTAATATTTATTGGACATTTGTCTATCAGACTGACACTGGATCAGAGAGATAGAGTGTGTCTAGATCCAGGGGGTGTAGATAAGGTTTATGTATGAGGCCATTGCATTGCATTAATGCAAACGTGTTTATTTAATGTTCATCCGGCGGACGTCGACATGCAGACGATAGTCCATTTACCTCATCCTCGTCTATAGATTTCAAATGAAGGTCTTCAGTCAGCTATGGATTCAGTACATAGCGGAATCCATAGCTGATTAAAGACCATCATTTAGAATCTATGGACGGAATTTGTTTCTTCCATGTCCATGTGCCATGCGCCCTATGAATAGACAGGTCTTAACTGCTTACAATCTTATACTTGTGCATTATCTAGTATACTACATTATACACTACTAGGCTACTATATCACTCTGTTCTACGCTACTAGGATACCATATCACTCTGTTCTATACTACTAGGATACCATATCACTCTGTTGTACACTACTAGGCTACTATATCACTCTGTTCTACACTACTAGGATACCATATCACTCTGTTCTACACTACTAGGCTACTATATCACTCTGTTCTACACTATTAGGATACCATATCTTTATTTTACTACTATATATATCACTCTGTTTACACTACTAGGATATTCTTTTCTACTCTACTATATCACTCTGTTCTACACTACTAGGCTACTATATCACTCTGTTCTACACTACTAGGCTACCATATCACTCTGTTCTACACTACTAGGCTACTATATCACTCTGTTCTACACTACTAGGATACCATATCACTCTGTTCTACACTACTAGGCTACTATATCACTCTGTTCTACACTATTAGGATACCATATCACTTTATTTTACACTACTAGGATACTATATCACTCTGTTCTACACTACTAGGCTACCATATCACTCTGTTCTACACTACTAGGCTACCATATCACTCTGTTCTACACTACTAGGCTACCATATCACTCTGTTCTACACTACTAGGCTACTATATCACTCTAGCTTGCTTTTGCTTTCCAGCTGTAAGCACCACTGAAGTGACAGTTCAACAGGAACAAAGGACCGAAGATAGAAGGATTGAAAGAGAGCCAAAAAGTCTTTCAGTCCCTCCATCCTCTCCAGCTGTGTGGGAGAGTTGAGTGGAACACTGACCACTGTCCACCTGAGAATATCCCAGCATGCACCAGGGCAGACGGCGGCACCACTCCCTGACAGCCCTGAGAGACCCCACTGACGTTGATGAAAGCGCCAGCCAGGAAATAACACACAGTCTCTCTCTCTCTCTCTCTCTCTCTCTCTCTCTCTCTCAGCCTGGGTGGCTCTCTTCTTCCATTCCCTATCCTCTCAATAAGACTGACCTTTAGCACTCTCTCTCCCCCTCTTTCTCTCTTTCTTCTCTCCCACCCTCTCTCACTTAGTTTTCTCTTTGCAGTCTATGATCCTCTAGGCCTCTGTGTGTGTGTGTATGTGTGTGTGTGTGTGTGTGTGTGTGTGTTTACACAGGGGTTCGGGGGATCAGGAGGAGATGTATGTGTGTGGGGTCTTCTTTGGGATTGAGGTTATAATCCAGTTTATTTGAACTTGTCTGCTTGTCAGTTTCCTTTTGAGTGATCAGAAAGGAATGTTCACTTTCTCTCCTTCTCTCCCTCTTCCATTCCTCTTTTTCCTGTCAAGCTCTTTCTATAGTGTCTCTGGTTGTCTTCTTCTTCTTCTTCTTCTTCTTCTCTCTCTCTCTCTCTCTCTCTTCTTGCTAAGTGTCTCTGTTCTTTGAAACAGTCCCAGGACGAGAGGACACACAATTGAGTGGGCTGCTGAAGGGTGGGCTAACTTTTCTGATATTTTCCAGTCATAGCTATTTCATTCATACAAGCCTTTCCACTTATTGTGTGTGTGTGTGTGTGTGTGTGTGTTTCTCCATATTTGTATGAGTCAGACACAAAGCAAGAGGCAATGACAGAAAGCATGTGTGCATGTGTGTGTGTGTCTGTGTCTGTATGAGTCAGACACAAAGCGAGAGACAATGAGAAAAAGCGCTTGTGTGTGTGTGTGTGTGTATGTGTGTGTGTGTGACACAGAAAGTGCGAGCACACATGCAGCACTGTATGTCTGTACATGAGTCAGTATTTGTGTGTGTGTTTGTGACAGTACACACAGCACACTCTCTCTCTCTCTCACCCTCTCTCTTTCATCCGGTGCTGAATAGCGGCAGGTCATGGACTCATGCTCAGTGCAGACCCCGCCGAGTAAATCAGACTTGTTAAAGGCCTTTTGCTCTCTCAACACACACACACACACACACACACACACACACACACACCACACACATACATACTGAGACAACCTACCCCCCCCCCCCCTCCAAAAGGCCTATTCTAAGGGAGACCTCGACTCCCCCTACCCACCCCTCTGTCTGGGACCCCAGAGATCTGAGCTGTTGCCAACCCTGCAGACAGAGGCCTCTTTGAGAGGAGCCACGCAGGGTGAGACTGGGGTGGGCCAGGGCCAAGGAGGAGAGAGGGAGAAGAAGAAGAAGAAGAAGAGGAGAGAGGAATAGAGAGAGGAAGAAAAGATGAAGAAGAGGAAGAGTGAGGGGAGTAGAAAGAAGAGAGGAGACCTGGAGGAAAAAGGAGGGAAAAAAAGAGGAGGAGAAGAGAGTATGGACAGATGCAAGATCAGGATGAGAAGATGAGTGCCATTTACTGTAAGACTCCCTCCCCAGCACCCTCTTAGGACCCAAGGCACACTAATGACCTTTCACCTCTGACAGAGTCAAGACATGGGATAAATGAGATATATAGGACTGAAAGTTCGACTTGTCATTTCAGAACAGGCTTTCAAAGATGAGTGGGTGGATGTGTGGGGGTTCTTTTTTAAACTTCACTTCTTTCCCCAAAGCATAAAGAGGGATTGACCCCTTACCCTATAAGGACTAACCCTGTTAAGCCAGTCAGAGAGAAAGTTCTAGAAGAGTCGTCTTTTTATCCAAAGTGGCCTTCAGTAGAATATCTTTAGACGTATGTGTGCTGCTGGCTGTAAGGTCTGCCATTTATACCTTGCTCTAGTTGGTTAACAAGCACTTGAAAGTCCCAGAACACTGATAAACACCTACTGATAAGAAATATGATGTATTTACTCAAAAATGTATACACTGTTCTTGGAATTGTAAACACATACGCAATCACTCTCTCACACACAGACACACGCGCAGACACACACACACAAACACAAAAATAAAAACTCTTTCACACGCACGCACACACACACACACACACACACACACACACACACACACACACACACACTGTATCCTACAGGCCTAACCTTGTGGGAAAATGGCCCAGTGGTGATCCATTCAGAGGGCTTTCCTGGGTCGAGGCCCTAAGAATGAGTTACAGCAGTGGAGAACAAACAGATACTTTCAGAGGGACTCACTCAGGTCCCCTCCAGCGGCTTTATGATCACCACCACCACCACCACCCCCTCGGCTGGACATTTTCAGTTTACTTATTACACACACACACACACACACACACACATACAAACACACATATGCACACTTGTGTGTGCTCACACACACACAGACACACATATGCACACTTGCTTGTGCATGCACATACACACACACACACATGCTCAGAGGCTGCAAGGTCCATTTGCCTCTGAGTGTGGCATAATGGGAGTGTGTGTGTGTGTGTGTGTGTGTACACAGGCAAGGTTGATTCTCGAGTTTAGTATTGTCACGAGAAACCAGGTCGCAGCAACACTACACACACACACACACACACACACACACACTTTCCTGTGAGCAAAGTCTGGGGTCAAAGTTCGATTTCAGGGCTGTTTCAGCCTTACAGTTTCTAGGTCTCAGTCTCCACTGCCCTTGGAAAATAACAATAACTATCCAACATCAACAACAACAACACTTAAAAACCATAACTAGGTGACTCAACTGACAAGTTGACGGATGTTGAGTACAGTGACACAGTCTCGCAATGGTGGGTTCAGGGATCCAATTCAGGTTGCATGTTCTAACCGTCAGTTGGTGACATCACTGCTGATCAAATGCGTCACATACCTAGTCGGCACGGTGAGATGTCTCAATACAAGCCAACAAGCCGCTGAACGGCAATTTTTTGTTGCCATGTTTCAGCACGGAACACTTCAGTCAAAGGCAATTGGCTCCACTCGCCTATCTCTGTGGAAGAGGAGAGAACCCTGCAGGGTTGCCTCTCTCAATCCTCAACAGATGGGGTCCAGATCAGACCAGACACGGCTGGTCTTCGGAGAAACTATTGCAAGGCTGCAGAGCTGTCGTGTTTGCATGAACTTCCCACTCCCTCTTTCACTCTCTCTCTCTTTCTCTCTCTTTTCTCTCTCTGTCTCAGACTTACATGTCTTTATTGACAGGACAAAAAGGCCACTTGTATGGCCAAAGCCCTCATATAATACCATCTGAACATAAATCATCAACAATTAACAAATATAAGAAATCTCTCTCTCTCTCTCTGTCACTGGGAGGTATCATTCGGGAGCGAAAGGATGAGTTTATGGCTTCTGGGATCACAGACACACAGCTCTATCAGAGAGAGAACACTTGCCCTGGGGGCAGGGATACTGGTGGTAGTTTGGGAGGCGTCCCTCACTCACAAGGCTACAGGCTGGTCCTGACTCTTGACCACCATTTTGTTTGTTAGCTGTTGAAGGAAAGCGCCTTGTCTCCATGATCAAGATGGGTGTTGTGAACTAAGTCAGTTAGATTTATTATGTATCATTATTATTACTTACACATCTGCAGATGAGATATGCATTTCAGTTCTTCTTTTAAATTGTTTTCATACACTGTATGTGTTTATTTATTTGTTTGTTTGTTTATTTAACAGGACAAAGGTCCTGTTGACAAACAAATGACTATATACATTTGCAGGGGGGAAGATGCGATATGGAGTCAAAATAGACAGGCAAATAAAGATTCACCACACCTTTTCTGGAGGATTGGAGAAGAGTCCACTGGTGAATTGGGTGGGGGAGGGTGCGTGTGTGTGTGTGAGACTGGGACGTGGGGGGTAGCACTAGGGAGCATTCACACTTCTGCAAGGACAAAGCCAATCATCCACACACACGTGTGAAAATGCTGAGTGTGGTTTGCTAATGTTGCGAGCCTGATCCCCATTTTCTTTCTTTTTTTTGTTTGTTTTTTTCTTTCTTTCGTATTTTCTCTCTTCACCCCCCTCTCTCTTTCTCATATTACACATCCAAAGCCCTTATTGCAACAACTGAAGAGAAACAGTTTCTGACTGCGTTTCTCACAAGTGTCCTTGATACCTTACTATGAAAATGCATTGAGGCCTGGCCATTGTTGTCATGCTTCAAGCCCCACTGCCACTGGATTTCACTGGAGGGCTTCCAAGGATATTATTCACACTGAGAAGTCAACAATTCCTCACTATGCTACACTTTGTGGCTCAGTATTCATTTCCAACTGTGTGTGTGGCTCGAAACGCACGGCTGCTTCACCAGTCGCCATGGCTCCTCGAAACACGCCACCAACACTTAGCACAAGTGAGACAAAAGCGTGTGACAGTCATCATGATCATGCCCACGTCATGTGTCTCCCTCTCTCTTCCTCTTTCCCTCTCTCTCTTCCTCTCTCTCTCTCTTTCATTCTCTTCCTCTGTCTCTCTCACACCCCCGTCGTTCAACATTACGTCATCATCTGTGGTTTGGGTTATGAGGGTATAAAGTCACTCATTCGCAGCCATGTCCACACAAGAAGAAAACAAGCCTACCGGTAGAAGATCAAGAACTAACTGGCACCCACAGGCATGTTGACACACACACACACACACACACACACACACACACACACACACACACACACACAAAAACAACCACTCCCTCCTTTCCCTTCCCTTATTGTTGTCATTGCTGCCAATGGTGGTGCAGAAAAGGGGGCAAACAGTCTTGCTATGCAGTCAGCATTGTGATGTGTGTGTGTGTGTGTCTGTGTGTGTCTATGTGTGAGAGAACCTATTTACAGGGGGGCTAGGGATCAGGGTGTAGTTGGCAAACAAGCTGCAAGAAAGAAAGCGAGCGGAGTCACGGTCAATGGCTGTCAGTAAAAGAAAGACGTGCCCTCTTCAAAACAAAACCACCACAACAAAACCAAGCCTGACTACCGGCCCTCTTGTCTTACTACACAATACCCCCCAAAACAAGCCTCTCCTCTCCTCCCCTCCCCTCTCCTCTCCCACTCTCTTCCACTGTTCCTCAAATCCAATCTTCTACAACAGAGCTACCATCGGCTAGACACCCTTCCAAGCTCCTGGTTCCAGACACCTCGTGCGCACACACACACACACACACACACACACACACACACACGCAAAAACTCTACTCCTCCCTGTCCTTTTTTTTCAGACACAGTCTCTCTCATTGTCTGGGATTACATGCCAATTTAGATGGTAGGACAACAACACACGCACACACACATACACACACACATGCACACATACACACACACATGCACACATACACACACACACACATACACACACACACACACGCACACATACACACACACACCACACACACATGCACACATACACATGGGAGTGTTCCAAGAGAAATGAGGAGTAGGAAACAGACAGGATAACTAACAGACAGAGAGAGAGAGAGAAAGAGAGGTTGTAAAGGTAGAGCGGAGTGAAAGAATAAGAATCTGCCAATGCTTCACTAATTGCCTTTTTGCTCTGTGGACTGTCCAAGTAACAAACACGTGTAATAAAAAACACGCGCTCAAAATGGCCCAGGGTTCAAAGTTCAGCAACGCAGGTGAGACTAACGTGTCACAGTCTCGGACACCACGGCTGCCTGCTCCGCACCACGCTGGCTTGGCTGCACGCTAACTCACTCGCTTACTCACTCATTTGCTCGCTCGTTTGCACACACACGCCGCACGGCTGCCTGGCATGGCAACGTCTGTAAACAAAAGACCAGCCACCCGCTGCCTGTCTGTTTCTCTCTGTTCCACTACGCTTCTTTCTCTCTCCCTCTCTCTTCTCTCTCTCGCTTTGTTTTCCCTCCGTGTTCCTCCCTCTGTTCTGTCACCTTCTGTTTTGCATTTCTTGGCCTCCCCATGGTTCATAGACAGTAGTCTCTCACTTCAGCTATTGTTCTTTAACCTTGAGCTTTGTTTCAATTACCTCACACTCCTGTAACGTTCTGTCACAACGCTCTGATAACCCCCTTACAGTGCACTACAAGTCACACCCCTCCATGAGTGTCTTCTTAACATCCAACCCAATTCATTTTCTTTCTAATTGTTTCTTTTTTTTTTCTTTTTGTCTTTTTTGGGGGGGGGGTTCTGTATGTCCCTCCTGTCTTGCCGTGGTCCTTACCTTGGAGCTGTTTGAATCGGCCCTCCAACTGGTTGTAATTGAAGGACACCTGAGAAGGGTAGCCTGGTTCTGACTCCCATTCCACATCCATGGCTTCTTACACACACACACACACACACACACACCCAAACCTCTCTCAGCCCTGGGGGTTCAAGTGAAGAAAAAGCTTCTCCAGATCCAGAAAGAAAAAGTGATCCTCTGCCCCTGAAGGTTTGGGGGGGCTTAACTTGAATGAGTCCCCTTCAAAAAATGAAGTCCACAGAAGAGAAGGCTCCGGAATGAAAAAAGCGGAGGGAAAGAAGTCAGACAGATATCCACAAGGGGTGGTGGTGGAGGAGGGAGGGGGGTGGTGGCTGGCTGCAAGCAGCTTGCACTCATTTAACGTCCTACCCAACCCCCCCACAAAAACACACACACACACACACACACACACACACACAATCCTACTTCCTATTACCCTCTAAAGCCAAAGAGGTGTAAAGGGCAAGAAAGATTCCGGCATGTTCTGTGAGAGGTGTGGCAGTCCGTGAGTTCGGTCTCCAAGTCTTAAGGGCAGACGGGTCGGGCCGGAATGTCAGAATTACAGAATAAGGGACAGAGAAAGGATGGGATTCCAAAGGGAGCAGGGGTCCGACTCAGAGCAGGGCTGCACGCTTCTCTCCCAATTGTTCTCTCTTCCCTCTCGCCTCATTCAAAACCCAGCCTCTCCTCTCTCCCCCCTCCTCTCTCTCTCTCTCTCTCTCTCTCTGTAACCCCCCCCTTTTCTCTCCCTCTTCCCACTCCTCCTATCCAGTCCTCCCTCTTTCCCTCCTTCCCTGTTCAGTCCCTATGAAAAGAGACGGGGGGTGGAGTCCTCCTCCACGTACACACACCCACACGATAGAGGGAGAGAGAGAGGGAGAGAGGGAAAGACAGAAAACATAGAGAAAGAGAAAGAGGAAGAAAAAACAGACTAGCCCGTGACTGTGCAAAGAAAAACGAAATCATTTCATCCCACCACCCATTCACCCACACACTAATGAATGTCTCGACATTTATTTGGATTTCACAAACATTTTCTCAGTCTTTTCCTCTCTCTCTCTCACCTTTCTGAGAACAAGGGGAGGAGAAAGAAAGATTTTTTTTCTTCAGAAGTTTGTAATTTTATTAGCACACACACACACACACACACACACACACACATACACACACACACACAGCAGCAGCAGCGGGAGCAGAAGTAGAAGCCACCGTCATCACCTCCACGTCTGCCTCTCCCACCCCGATGCTACTCCCATCAGCCCCTGGGTGATGTCACCGTGCCTCATTACCATAAAGGCTGGAGCCCAAGCTGTTGTGGGAGAAGAGAAGGAGGAGGGGGAGGAGAAAGCAGACTGTACCAAGTCCCAACAAGGAAGAGGGGGGTTTTGAAAAATAAAAAAGGGAAGTGTAGAGGAGTGGGGGAGCACAAAAGTGTGTGTGTGGGGGGGGGGGGGTATGTGTGACCAGGATACCACTCCACTTCCTGCTATTGTTGTTCTTGGCTTGGCAGACAGGGGAGAGAGGACATGAATACGTCTGCTTGAGGAACCGCTCCATGCCCCCGGCTCACACACACGAGAGAGAGGGAGGCAGAGAGAGAGAGAGAGAGGGAGGCAGAGAGAGAGAGAGAGAGAGAGAGAGGAATGTCAGACAGGGGTAAAGGGCTTCCTGCTCGGACGAAGCACACAAACATCCTGCCTCCTAATTCCCCTCCCCCTGCCCCCCGACTGGTGTGGCATTCAACCACCCCACCCCACCCCCGACCCCACACACCCCCAAACATACCCATCACCATTAGTAATTAACCAATAGGACAGGCCAGTCCTCTGAGGTCTCACAGACGTATGCACCTGAGAGTGTGTATGCCGTTAGTCTTCGGAGAGAGAGAGACAAAGAGAGAGAGAGAGAGAGAGAGAGAGAGGGGAGAGGCATGGTCAGAGTAAAACACACATTAACCTTTAATGCTTTTATGAGCCAATATTTGAATGGCTACAGACAAGGAGGCCACAAACTGTAAACGTTTCATTCAGCTGTGTCTGCCCTCAGGCAACAGTAGAAAGATGTTTCAGGTTAACAACACACAAAAAAAATGCTAAGAAATGTTACCCAGAGCACCCTCTTCCTCTTTCTCCCCCCTTTTCTTCTCTTTCCCTCATCCCTTGTTCATTTGCTTCTTCAGATGTCCTGAAAAAGTCCTTCTAGGCCCTTACAGTGAAACCCAGAGACTGATCCTGCCTCCCCCCCAAATTACTTGTGTGAAAATTCACTTGGCTAGTTTCTCTTTCTCTCTCTCATTCCTCTCTCTCTTTCTCCCTCTCTCTTTCTCTCTCTCAATCCTTCATCCCCCCACCTTCTATCTCACTATTCACTTGTTATCCATCTCTCTTTCTATCTCTTCTTCTCTTTTTTCTCTCTCTCTCTCAATCCCTCTCTCTTCCTCCTCCTCTCTCACTATCCACTTGTTATCCATCTCTCTCTTCCTATCTCTTCTTCTTTCCTTCCCTCTCTCCTTCTTTTCTCTTAAGCATGCATTTTTTTCCGCTCTGTCTCAGCTGATCTCCTCACTAAGCTTGCTGTGACAGCTCTGAACTCCTTAACTTTCACACACACACACACACCACACACACACACACACACACCACACACACACACACACACACACACACACACACACACAGACTGCTGGGAAAGGCCTCTGTCTCCTCCATGTCTCTATCTCTTCCCCTCTGCCAAACCCTTCGTGGAGGGGAAAAAACACAAGTGTTGGATTTATTTTGCGCAGATAATTTCATTTTTTATTCCGCCTGTCTCAGAGACGAGACACCGTGGAAACTGGTTGAGGCTCCGGCTCAAAATCTTTGGAGCAGAGTCGAGGCGGACCGTAAATTCTTGTAGAAAAAGGTCTTTCGAGGGCAACTGCAGCGTTCCCAGTGTTCTGACTAGTAACAGTATAAAGCCCTCTGAGTAAATAAAACACGCAGTGACACACACTCTCCACGCTAGCTGTAGTAGACGACTCATTTGACCTGGGCTTGACCGCTGTCCGAGTCTTTCACTTCCTTGTCATGGGTTTCCCCTTTGGCGTTTGTGTTAGTGAGAGAATGAGCTCATTGATGAAGCCTCTTGGCATAAACACTGATTTGACTGGCTCTGCGTGTGTGTTCTCTTTCTCTCTCCCTCGCTCTCTCTTTCTGTGTCTCTCTCTCAGTGTGTGCATGTGTGTATGCATATGTCTCTTTGTATATGCAACATGACAGACTGGGATTTCGTTTGTCATAACATACAACATGGATATGAATGAGGCCAGTGGGTGTATGTCCACCTGTGTTTCTCTATTTGTGCGAGTATCATAGGGCTGGGTTCATAAAATCGATGCAGCAATTAATATCGATTCTTGTTCGAAACATTCTATGGATTCTATCGATTTATTAGATTTATAGATCTTTCATCTACAGTCTGCCGCTTAATATATCCACTATTTTTTTGCAGCCGAGCAAGAGATGTGCACATCAGAGACGGGTCAATTAAACAGAGGCTGCTCTGTTGAGATCAGTGTAAGGGCTATCCATATGACACCATATGCCAGCTAAAAATCATCATGCAACGTTTAGGTCATGATAAGCCGCGGTTAAGCCATGTTTATTTCAATCGACAAAGCGGACAGCAAAACACTGCGTGCAATTCAGGGTTTTAGTGAGTGGTTGTCCGTTCAAATGAAATGCATGTAAACTAAACGTTCACTTGTAGGTACTAGTGCGCTGGTGAGCATGACAAAACCACCAACAAAAAACTAAATGACCAACATTTCCAAAGTTTGCATGTTTGATGCTGTCTCTGTTATTTTAGTCTCCAACTCTCCAACTTAGCTCTCATCTGCGCTGTCTTTCTCACTATCAAACAAACAC
>PYXC01001175.1:135000-210000 GCA_015244755.2 Tenualosa ilisha | reverse complement strand
GATGAGATATATAACTTTGCTTTGGTGTGACTGGAAAGTCCATCTATCAGCAGGTGTTTTGAATTGTGGACTGTCTGACTACCGTATACACACAAATAAAATGGGAGTCTCTCTCCCTTTTTCTGTGTGTGTGTGTGTGTGTGTGTGTGTGTGTGTGTGTGTGTGTGTGTGTGGTTCTATGGTTAATCTTTACAGCTTTATTGTGACGTGTTTGGACAATCACACAAGTGTAAGTGCTCTGTGGAATTTTCCTGTTACTTGTTAGTGTGGCGTCCCTGACAAGAAAACACAGCATGTGCGCCATTGGTAGACGGAGAGTGACATATGCCGGGGTGGTTTCAAGGTGTGTGTGTGTGTGTGTGTGTGTGTGGTGTGATTTAATTTGTCAATAGGCCTATGTGTGTGTCTGCAAAGACTCACTTATAAGGACCTTTGATGTGCATATCTTATTCATTCATTTTGTGTGTGTGTGTGGGTGTGTGTGTGTACATACTCGTGTAAGTGCCACTGATTGTGTTTTTGGGACTCACCAGCGAGGGCCTTGATGCGCGAGCGCTCGAAGAGCCGCGCGGAACTGTTCTCGTTGTCCCAGTCGTCGTCCCAACGGTTGTTGACGGTGTCGCCGGCGTACTGCTGTTGGAGCTCCATGGGTTCCATGGGCTCGGCCGCCATGGTCGTCATGGTGACCTTCTGCACAGGGCGGGGGAGCGGGGCGGCCGCTCACGGGAGGGTCAGGAGGAGGGGCGGGGTGGAGGGGGGAGGTTTCCTCTTGTTGTTGTCTGGTCTTGTGCACGCTCACGCTGATTTTGTGCACACTCACGCTCACACGCTGGCCCTGCACGCTCGCTTCCACATGGGCCGGCTTCTGGAGGAGAAGCCCTGTAGAGAGAAGAGAATCTCTGGGTGAGTTCATGTGACTGATTGACTGATTGACTAATTAATTGTTTGTTTGTCAACTTTTTTTACTGATTTTCAAAAACATGGGATGAGGAAGGAACGACGATTGTAAATAAAATATTTCTATGATCAATTTGGTAAGACTGTAGGTTGATTGAATTATTGATTGATTGATTCATTCATTCATTGGTTGATTAATGCTTGGAATGACCATTGAACGTATTCAATAATTGGTTTTATTTATCATACACACGTACATCTTAATATGCATATAAATATACATACACAGGTAATGACAAACATTACTCTTATATTACAAAAAATACAATTTTTTGACACAATGAACCAGCGTGATCGATGACCACTTCAAGACCATTCGACCCTCGCCTGCAGCCTGGCACAAAATCACTAATTAGCACAGCAGTGCGACTCCCAATTGCTGCTATTCTATATTGTGTTTACCCCTGTGCTCATTCGAACCAAAATACAGAAGGAAAAGCTAGCTGATAAGTAAGCCAGCTGAGAGGCTGAAGTATGTGTGAGGCGATGTCTCATCCTGGCTCTGTTTGTGCTCTCCTCTCCTCCTCTCTCCCAGCCCCACCCAACCCTGCATCCTGTTCTGTCCCTGGGTGTGTGTGTGTGTCTGTGCATGTGTGTGTGTGTGGGTGTGTGTGTGTGTGTGTGTCTGTGCGTGTGTGTGTGTGTGAGAGAGAGAGAAGTGGAAGATGAAGGATGACTGAGGCCCCTCTAGCTGCCAGAGGAACTCCCAGTCTACCCCCCCCCTCCCCAACACACACAAACACACACCAACACACACCAGCCCACACACAAACACATTGTCTCTCTTTTCTCTCACACACACACTCTCCCGCTCTCTCTTTCTCTCTCTCTCCCTCTTGGTGGACTTTGTGACGTATGCTTCCCCCTACTGGCCACACTTGGGACTAACACACTAGGGACTGAACAGCCGACCGACCACCGCCCTGTTCTGCACATGCAGTCGGAGCAGAGACAGAGAGAGAGCAAGAGAGGAGAAGTGAGAGAGACTCAGAGAGAGAGAGAGAGAAAGAAAGAAAGATGCAGACAGAAAAAGGGTGAAAGAGACAGTGAGTGAAAGAGAGAGAGACAGAGTGTGTGTGAGAGAGAGCGTAAAAGAGAGAGAGAGAGAGAGAGAGAGAGAGAGAGATATTGCTGTTGGCCTGTGGTGGTGGTGGTAGTGGTGGGGGGGTCAAGTGCAGTGGCTAATGGGTTTGTTCTTAAACACAAAGGAGCACAGTCAGGAGAGGGTCAGGAGACAGGAGACAGAAGAGGGGCTCTGAAGATAATGGTCTCCAAAGTGTGTGTGTGTGTGTGTGTGTGCGTGTGTGTGTGTGTGCGTGTGTGTGTGTGTGTGTGTGTGTGTGTGTGTGTGTGTGTGTGTGTGTGTGGAGTTAGCTGCCGCAGCAGTCACCATGCCTTGTCAAAGGCCATCCATCAGGTTACAGTAGTGTTCTTGTGAGAGGGCACTGTGTGAGAAGTCACCAGGGTGCATGGTGTGTGTGTGTGTGTGTGTGTGTGTGTGTGTGTGTGAGTGTGTGTGTGTGTGTGTGTGTGTGTGTGTGTGTGTGTGTGTGTGTGTGTGTGAGTGTGTGCGTATGTAAGTTGGTGGCGTGGTGCAGTAGGAGATTGCCGCACATTCACTGAAATCAGCTCAGAGGCGAAGAATGCATGACTGAAGCCATGTTTGATGACCTCAGCAATTGTTTGTGGAGAGAGTGTCTGCATGGACACGGTGGCTGTGTGTGTGTGTGTGTGTGTGCGTGTGTGTGCGTGCGCATGCGTGCGTCCGCATACGCACCGCACACACTCTCACACAAGGGCACTGTGCCTGTGTGTGTGTGTGTGTGTGTGTGTGTGTGTGTGTGTGTGTGTGTGTGTCTGTGTTTGCGTCAAATTTCTGCAGTCAGCACTACTTCATCTAGACAGATGCCGCTCGCTGAGTAAGCCACCAGATCTCGACATCGGTCGCGTGACCTTCTCCAAAATAAGCCAAAATAAAATGGAAAATCTCATCTGGCTGCGACACACACAAACACACACACACAAACACACACACGTACACACACACACACACACACGTACACACACAAACACATATAGCTTCAGATAGACGAGGAAAGAAAATGAGAGAGAGAGAGATAGAAAGAAAGAGAACAAATTCCCTGGCCTATAGAGTGATCTGTGTTTGCCTGATCGTACATCATCCAAATCGCTGAGACTTGGCTCATGTTTTTCTTCTTGTTTTTCTTGACTATAGCTCACTCATTTAATTACAACCATAAGGGCATCTGTTCCACAATATAAAGAATGTGGTTTTAGTGAGGCCTATGGGAAATCTCTCTCTCTCTCTCTCTCTCTCTCTCTCTCTCTGTCCCAACTCTCTACTCACTTACTCTCTCTCTCTCTCACCACACACACACACACATACAGATTGGATCTCTCTCTCTCTCTCTCTCTCTCTCTCTCACACACACACACACACACCACACACACACACACACATACAGATTAGATCTCTCTCTCTCTCTCTCTCTCTCTCTCCTCTCTCTTTCTCTCTCGGCTTGCAAACCCTCTTGTGTGCTCAGTATGACGCTTTATTAGCATCTCCGAGGCAACAGCGGTGCGCAATTACAGCCATTAGAGGGAACACACACACACACATACACATACACACAAAAACACACACACACACACACACAAACAAACAAACACACACAAGCATACCTCTTATCCATCGACACTGCCACACACTCAAACCTTGTGCATTATGTATTCGCATCATAGACCCAGAGAAGACAAGAAAAGCAACTCTCTTTCAAAATGAAAATGGACTACCCAAGCACAGAGAAAAATGCATGGGGTCCGTTTCCCAAAACATGCTATACTATATGCTACCTGAAATGCTAAATGTGAGCACACTTAAGCCTTTCCACATTGTGACGATTCAAATCTTCTGTGCAGTTCAGTGGAAATGTTCTGGCCAGAACAAAAATGCTCTTACTACGAATTGGGTGGTGGAGAGGATGCAATTAAGATGGAGTTTGTGATTCAAAATGAAAGGTGTGCTTTGTCATTCTAATCCAAAACACTTGAGTCAGATTCAGTGAAGTGCTCCTCACAGTCCTCTTGCAGCCCCCTCAGTGTTGACAGCCATGTGTGGTACTCAAAAAACATTCCATTGTTTGTAAACAGTCCAGGCTCTGTAAACAGGAAACTGCGGTGACAGTCTGAAACATGAACGATTCCCACAATTCATCACCAGGATGGAAGAAAGAAGGAAAGCTTACAATGACTGTGATTGGCTATTGAGGATCTACAGAGCTCAAATATAAACAAATGTTTCCCGGAAACATCCGGAACCGGGCACTGCTCCTTTAAGCTGCTGCATGAAGCAGAGCACCCATGTGAAAGACTTGATGCAGCAGTATAAATAAACAGTAAGTGGCACGCCAGAGTACCTGACTTTGGGGAGAGAGAGAGAGAGAGAAAGAGAGAGAGGGAGAGAAAGAGAGAGAGAAAGAGAGACAGAGAGTGTGTGTATGAGAGAGAGAGAGAAAGAGAGAGAGAGAGAGAGAAAGAGAGAGAGAGAGAGAGAAAGAGAGAGAGAGAGAGACCTTATTGTGCCCTTCAAGAGTTTATTACCATGTCTCTCGAGAAGTGAATAAACACACACACACACAGACACAAACACACACACGCTCACTCACACACACACACACTCACACACAATCCACATTTGATATATACATTTTGCCTCTGAATTACAACACAGCAGACTCCCTTTTATCTGGTTAGAGATTTACAGCTGTGGTGTGTAGTAGGAAGGGGTCCCTCCAGTGCATCTCATTCTACTGCAGACACTCTGACACTGCATCCATCCCTCACAACCACCCACCCACCCCCACTCACAGTAATCAACACTGGCCCAGAGCTGGCCCTGATGTGGCCCAAACCCTGCAGCCTTACCCTGCTATCTTGGTTGCAGGTTACATTACTTTTTCATGGGTCAAAGAGTACTGACACACACTGCATGACCAGCCTAGAAACAAAGACCAATCCCAAATCCAATCTCCAATCTCCAGTTCCCAGAATCCACTGGGGCAACATTCCTCCTTCATCATCCCCCCTCTGTTTTTATATGCAGACTGGACTACTTCCTGTGAAGGCCAAGCCTTTTAGCCTCTTAGGTGGACCTGCTTCCTTCCTCTAATATGGGCCCCCTTGCATGCCCTCAGGCTCCTGGAAGCCACGTCAGCTTATTGATCTCTGCATGCACTTGTGCCTTTGTGCTGAGAGTGGAGTGGAAGAGAGCTGAGTGGAGGAGAGAAATGCACCTTAGTGCAAAAAGACTCCGTCCGACGGCCAGAGAGATGCATCTGGCCTGGCCTGGCCTGCCTCGACGTCTCACTATTGATCTGTAGAGAGAGGGCATTAGCACCTAGTTGTCTGCCTCTGCTCCACCACAGGAAGCTAGATATATATATATTAAACAAACAAACAAACAAACAAACAAACAAAGGGAGGCTGGCGGGTTTGTTTGTAAGTAATAACACACTTGGGCGATGTGGCGCAGTGGTTAAGGAACCTGGCTAGCATGCAAGTTGCTGCCACCGTTGTGCCCTTGAGCAAGGCATTTAGCCCCAAGTTGCTCTAAGGGAGACTAGCCCTGATGTAATTAATAGTTGACAAATGTGACTTGCTTTGGATAAAAGCGTCTGCTAAATGCATAAATGTAAATGTAAAGTAATGACCAACCCACAGAAGCACTTTCGCAACATAAGTAGTTACTGAGGAATAGCAAATAGGAGAGATAAAAACAAGTCATTTGAGAGAGCAAGGAAATATGGCAGTCACACACAAAGCAATATAGAGTCAGAGGAATTAGTCAGTCCTTTGTTTGTAGAGTCCCTAGTTTGGAGACAATCTTACCTAAGATGTTTGCTCTTTAACTGGCCTTTTCACGAATGAAAAGACCAGCGTGAGATAAGCCTCTGACAACACACCTTACAATCCATGCTGAGTCTACGTGAACTGAAGCTAAATGCATATACGATTTTACTAAGAAGGGAGATAACGCTGAATTCTAAAACTGTCTCAGCTAGTGAAACTTCAACAGCTACATTGCAGTTAGTTTAATTAAAGACAGCAGTCTAATAATAACTGCAGATACAATCTTTTGTGTTGTTGATCTCTACTATTATGTATTTGATATATACACTCCATCCGCTGTCCAACATTTTAGCCTCTACTCTGTGTTGTTGTATGTGTGTGTGAAAGGTGGTGTGGTGAGAGAGCGAGGGAGAGAGAGAGAGGAGATAGAGAGAGAGAGAGAGAGAGAGAAAGAGAGGGAAAGTCTTGTCCAGCTGGTGCTTTTTTTAGCTTCAGTGCTGGCGTTCACCCAGAGGCTGCTGGGATGGCGCTGCGGACCTCACCACAGGGAGGATACTCCGCAGGAAAACAGAGAAAGGGAGAGAGAGGGATAGAGAGAAAAGAGAGAGGAGAGAGAGGAGAGAGGTTGCACGTGTAAGTGTCTCTCCCTCTCCTATTGTTACTCTGTGTTCATTGTTATGGCTGTCTAGTGAGCTACTTCTGCAGTCACTAGCTAGCGTTGTTATTGTTTACATGGAATAAAGAGCCTGTCTGGAATGATGGTTTACATTCTCTTTCTTAGCAGGTGGTTCCTCACAACCATCCAGTGCTCCTGATAAACACAAAGGCATCTGCAAATTATCGTAAATAGAGTCATAATCAAATAGCAGCTCTTGGCTAACCTTTGCTTTAGTGAGTTGTTTAGGTCATTACAGAAAAGGGTCTCTTCCTCGAAGAGGCTTTTTTGCGAGATCTCCATTGCCAAGCTATTTCACTCAACTGTTCTTCTCTTGTTATTACTGCCTGTCCTTCATCCTCAATGAATTGAATTACAATATAATCCACAGTAATTTGGTTAGCATGACGAATGTTATCATGACAACTGTTCTGATATGTGTATGACATTTACTTATTTACAGATATATACATAATCTACTCTTATTTACGTCTCTTGCTCTCTCTCTTCTCTCTCTCTCGTTCTCTAGCGAATGACAAGAACAACACTTTTGCTCTCTCTCTCTCTCTCTCACTCTCGTTCTCTAGCGAATGACAAGAACAACACTTTTGCTCTCTCTCTCTCTCTCTCTCTCTCACACACACACACACACACACACACTATTTCTCTCTCTCAATCTCCTCTCCTGGGCCTGTACTCCACCCATCCCTGGCTGATTTCATTAACTGGTAAACAAGCTGGAGGCTGCCGGGTCTTTGACTTGTGTGCCGTCCATTACGCCTGCTAATCGATCCTACACTGCAGGGTAATGGACGGATTAAGTCCTGCATGACTCTGAGCCGAGTGGACAAAAGAGAGATAAATAGAGAGAGAAAGAGAGACAGAGAGAGAGAACAGAAGAACAACACACCCTCCTCTATTTTCCCCAACTTGTGTTTTATTTGTTTCTCACCTTAGTGCATAAGGGTGGCATCCATTTTAATATAAATGCCTAAAATATAGCCGTCCCATGTTCTGCCTTACATAAATGTGAACGAAAACAACAAGGGAAGACCAATAGTTGAGACTGTTTCTTTGTTCTCTAATAGGTGTAAATGCATTATGGTAGTTGTGACGTGTGTTTGATGTTTTAACTAGATTAGGTATTCTATTCACTTAACACCTGATGGAATAGTGGGGGGTTTCCCCCGTTCAGGTTGCCAGGAACTTCTACACAATAAAATGCATCAACAACACCTTGAAATGACTCATCTATTTGTGTGTCATTGGCTACATCTGACTTTTCTATTTAGTGTGATGCGAAAAACAACATTCCAGGGGAAAAAACAAGAGTCAGAACCAGTCAAGATTTGAGAGAAGCCAAGAGAAACCACTGCAAAAGCACTGCCTATTACACTGATGCCTGTCCACTATATGGGGTGTGCACAGTAGTACCCAATTGATTGTGTCTCTCATTACCAGTCAAAGAGGAGCATGTTTCATCTCAGTGTTATTAGTGACAGGGGCATTATTGCCTGTCCCCATTTACCGGATGCTGGTAACAGGAGAGAGGAGAGAGAGAGAGAGAGAAACAGAGAGGGAGAGGAAGAGAGAGAGAGAGCCTGTTCAGGGTTTGAGGAAATGGAAGATGAGATATGGATCTGGACTGTGTTTTTTTCCTGCAGGGAGAGTGAAATAGTGAGTGATAGAGAGATGGAGGGGAGAGATGTGATATATAAAGGGTGAAGAGCAACAGATAGAATGAAAGAAAGAGGGAGTAAAGAGTAGAGAGATGAAGAGAGGGAACAGAGAAGAGAGACAGAGAGCGGGTGAGACGCAGAGAGAGAGAGAGTAAGAAGAAAGAAGAGAGAGAGAGCAGGAGTAAGCAGGGCCTGTGGGAGATGTGGAGCCTCAGTGGACGTGTCTGATGGATGTGGAAACAGGACCCTCCATCTTCCCCCTCATGCTGGGAGCATCCAACGGGAAAATATAAAACCACACACTCCTCTCCTCTCCTCCCCTCTCCTCTCCGCTCTACTCCTCTTTCCTTCTCCACCCCCTTCCATCGCTCTCATCGCTTTCTACTCCTCTACTCTTCTCTCGTTCCTACTCCACTCCTCGCCTATCCTCTCCTCTACTCCACACAGTATGAAGGAAGATACTGAGGCCAGCAAAACTGAGAGGAAGAGAAGAAGAAGAAGAAGAAGAAGAAGAAGAAGGAGGAGAAGATGGAGGAGAAGAAGAAGAAGAAAAAGAAGAAGGAGAAGAAGAAGAAGATGAAGGAGAAGAAAAAAAAAAGAAAAGGAAGAAAAAGAAAACAAAGAAGAAGATAAAGAAGGAGAAGAAGCAGAAGGCTATAGGTAAGCTTGAGGGATAGGCCTATCATTAACAGTATATTTAACACCTGTTTTACTTTTCTACATTAACAGAGAGAAAGAGTCATAGCTGGCCAAAACAGGCTATTTGAGGTGGGTTAAGAGATAGATGTCAGTGAATCTAAGAAAGAGAGAGAGTCAGTTCAATCCCTTTACTCTCCCTGCTCAGCTAGTAGTAGTGGAAACAGTCACGACTGATCAGACCACAGCCTTAATCCTCCTGCTACAGCATTTCAGCATCTGCGGAGAGAGATGGGACTCAGTAGCTAGCTGGCCTCGCTACAAACACACTGGAGATGGGAGTCTGGAATCTGGGGAAGGAGGCCACTTTCTACGAAAGACCACGCTGTGTGTGTCGAGTGGAAAATCCAGACACACACACACAAACCAAAAAAAAAATGCTTATCCCATGAGGTCAGAGGTTGACGTCCCCCTGGGGTTTGTGACTTGGGTCTGTGATTTCCAATCTGAAGACTGAGAATAACCTGGGGCCAAAAGTTTTAATAGCCAAAAAAAAATAAATGAGGGAAACCAAACATACATGTGTGGCTAAATTTAGAGAAGTCATTTTAAGAAAATGTGCAGATGTTAGAACAACATGCCTCCTCCACCTCCCCCTTTCAAAAGGACAGCCAGTAGAGTCCCTTGTCTTCTAGACCAGAGGAACAATCATTAAATCAAACTACCTAAAAGATGGCTTCACATTCGGAAGAGTCTCTAACAAGGATTACAATTACAAGGATGCTAGTCATTAGCATGTGGGGGGTCATTTAACATTTCGTGACCTATAGTGCTTTCTGGTGCACTCTTGAAGCCAAAGGGCAATCTTATCAAATGCAAATCAAATCCCAACTACCCGCCAACAGGTGTTGCGTTCCTCAAGAATCCCACCACTACTCAAGAGCCGTAATGGGGCCCCCGCACGGGCCATTTGCTTGCTGTCCATTGCTGTTCAGCTGTTGGGCCAGGACACTGTGAAGTACAGACTCCTAACATGAACAACTCCCAACAGCAGCTGCTGCCGCCAAAGTCTCCCCCTCCCCACATCCCATTCACCCATCTCAAACCCAACACTGAAGTACTTTGAGTGAGCTGGGACTCTCAGGCTGCACCATACCACTCTGGGGAGCATCGGACTGAACCAGGACAGCTGTGGTCTGTGGAACAGACCTGAACCCAATTTGGCCCGTATAAGGGCTCAATTTGTCCCTGATACATTTCTTATCTCATTCTGATAGGGGTCTGATTTGGCTGGCCTTGTGCAGCACTATAAAAAAACTCTATTCCCTGTGCTGGCCAGGGATAGTTACTTGAGATTATTTAAAGTAAAGCCTCAGCTTTATTAGAACGTGAAGACTTTTATTAAAACTTCCTTAAGAAATCCTTAGAGATCCAAAAAGTTCTGTAGCTTTCTTGAGTGAATTTCAATGGACGCATGAAGTCCAGTTCTTCAAGCAAAACCACTCTTGGTTTTTAGTAGTGTTTCCTCCCTGACTTGCCTTCTGCATCCAAGGAAAAACGTGACAGCTGGACACATAGTAGCCTTTAGGCAAAAATTCACCATGTCTCCAGAAATATCCAGTGTCTTCTTCAAGGCTGTGTGTGTGTGTGTGTGTGTGTGTGTGTGTGTGTGTGTGTGTGTAGGCGGATAAAGTACAGACTGCAGCTATAGCTCTACAAACAGCCTTGTCCCCAGCACCTTGTCCCCAGATTGCTGAGGAGTTGAGATCCCATCTGGGCTACGTCTGGCGTTGAGTTTTCCCTCCAGAGCATACAATTAAAATCAGTGACGCAAATACGAGGCAGGCCAAAAAACATCACCAGACATGAGAAAAAAAGAGAGCTGAACTTGCGACAGTATTTTTTTTTTTTTTTATTTGACCACTGTTGATTTTGTAGGCCAAAGACACATTAAATATATCCCATATGTTTGATGGTGATGTGGCTTGAAAAAAGACATTCTGATACCCAGAATGCATTTGGAACCAAAACAACAAACACAGCCCCTCCACATTTTTGAACATAGCGCTGAGCAGTTTCTCTACATTTGTGCTCTAAAAATAAGTGACATAAGTGCATCCCAGGGAGAGCCACATACAATGCAAACACAGCACTTATCCCATATGATTTGAAAATATTTGTCTTCGATTAACATATTTCCCCACCGCTGCACCATATTGTTTTCTGCAAGCACACGCAAAGATTATGTGACAGACACGTTCACATTCAGACCCTAAGCCCTGCACCTCCTCTCCTCTCCTCCTTCCATTCTCCTTCCCTTGTTTTCTAACGCAGCATCCTTCACTCTCCTCACATGTGTGTGTAAGTGTCTGTGTGTGTGTGTGTGTGTGTGTGTGTGTGTGTGCGCGTCCGTTTGAGTGCTCTCTGCACCCGCGCGTCACGTGAGCCGTCGCTGATAGGAATGTATATTTTAAGCCCGCGTGGCTCGCGTGCCATACATTATTCAAACTTCAGGACCGAAATTCTTTGCATGCAGTAAGGTCCTGGCTGGCTAGTACACTATTCTGGAACGGATTTTTCTTCCCAAGGGTTTCATATATTGGCGTAGGACCTCTCTATTTCTACGAGGAAATGTGAATGTGTGATGGGGTGCAGAGTGAGGGCAGCAGGCAGGCCAAAGGCGGGAGAATGCTATGCTCTGTGGTTCGCGGTAACACCTCCCCCTTTGGGTTAGGCTGACACAAGTTCTGACAACACTGCCCATCTAAATCGCAATTGTAAAATATTATCCCTCAATCCTCTGTTCATTTAGCAGCCTACGCACACGATAACTTCATGCCCCTGCACACACACACACACACACTCTGAATACCCATACACTCCACAGAGAGACTGATTCATAAATATTTATTTATTCATTATCATGACCACCCCCACACACACGCTTTCACAGTAACACGTGTAACATTCTACAGTGCGATTTAAATTTACAGCAATAATTCATACAAGCCACCATTAAATATACATTCTACCTATGCTAGCTACACAACCGGTCATTTGGACTATTAAAGTTACATAGACACACAAAAACACACATACACACACACACATGTGCAGTTTCATATAGTCACATACATCACACTCGCATTATCTCGCACACACTGCTTTTCTTCTCACCCTTTCTCTCTCTATCTCTCTCTCACAAGCACACACACACACACACACACACACACAGACACAGTCTGCATTCTCCCACTCCCACATGCCTCCCAGTCCGTTGCGTGGCCACGGCGCTTCATTCTGGGGTACCAACTGTTCGGCACCTCCCAGCCTCTCCTCCTTTTAGCCTACAGACACCCATCACATCTCAAGCAACACCGGCCAACACACACGCAAGACACACACACGCACACACACTCAACTTACGTCTATCTCTGACATGACACTAGACCCTGGGCCCAGAACAACAGACCTTCTGAGTCAAGGTCTTACTCACCACCTCTGTGGTTTTTGCCCTGCTGTGGTGCTAAATTACAGTACCTCCCCATTCTCCTGCAGGAATGTAAAATGCACCAATATTATCACCACCCACCCCCTCTCTTTTTCTTTTTCTTCCTAAGGTAAACATTCCTGTTAGGGTTCTGTACATATAGAACCAAAAGCAGCCAGGAATGGAATGTTGTTGGAATTCTGCAATAGCAGACCCCTGACAGAGCACCTGCTGTGGTTGCCAAGGAACAAGGGGAAAAAAAAACCTCACAGACATTTCTAGTGAGTAAGAGGCACCATCTGCTGAGGTATGCCTTGGCTACTGTCATAAGCTTCTAAATTAGAAAAAGAGTGTGTATGTGTGTGTGTGTGTGTGTGTGTGTGTGTGTGTAGGGTTGGGATTGGGAGGAGGGGGGCAGAAGTCAAGAATGATGAGCTTGCTAACTGTAAACCTGGAAGTCGAATAGATCCGGACATGCATCCCATCCGCTCCCTGATACAAGAGCATGTTTGTATGCCTGCAAAGTGCATAGGTCCAATCCAATTTGAGGCCATTATACTCCTAAGTCCTCGCTTCAGCGTGTTCTTCTGACTTGGGCTAATGGAAAAATTGTACACCGCAAAAAACGAAAACATTGCAGGGAGAGCACCCCCAACAACAGTATCGATCAGATAAAACAAGCAAGTGAGTGGAAACTGCCGACTACCATTTTCAAAATCAATGGTGTTAAATGGAGAGTCTCTGAGTGATGTATAAGGACCAAAAGCAGTGGATCATAAACTAAATTCACCTGTGAGGAGAGAACTGGACTATATGTTGGATAGCTTACTAGAGGGGCCAGAGGCACATTGACTGGTGTGTGTGTGTGTGTGTGTGCCTGTGGGAGGCAACAGGTGCTCTGTGGTAAACAGATAGATAAATAAATAAATAAACAAACAAACAAACTGAATAACTAAGTAAATAAAACTTTCCCTCCACAGCTCTGATGTGCCGGGGCTGGCTGCATGCGGCCATGCAGGAACCACCCCAGCTGTTGCCTCTTCTCCAAGCACAAGTTACGTAATGATTAAAATATGCTTTCCTGTGAAACACCAACGGCTATCAAACACTCACATTCTCACAGCAACTCTTAAACATGACCAGATCGATGTGTTTGTATGTGTTCCAAAGACCCCTTCCATACTTCAATACATTTCTTCTCTAATCTTCTAAAAGAAGATTCCTATTCCTAATAGAATGGCTTTACAATGTGTGCAAAAAAACAATATAGTATGCAATATAGTAGGCATATTCCTACTTTTCTCAAGACTAGCAGAGATTTAAAGGAGAAATCCGGTGTGAATCAAACCATAGCCCTGTTGTTAGAGGTCAGCAAGTGCTGTCAGTAGGAAAAGAAACGAGAAAATTTTACACAACATAGACCGAATAGTGAACCAGCAACACTAAGTGAATGGGGCACAGTACTTACTTTCAGTTTATTTTGTTATGCCCCATTCAGTAAACATTAGTTATCGGTTCGTTATTCTGTCTATGTTGCATTCTGTTGTTGCATTCTTTTTCCTACAGACGGCATTCAGTGACAATAAACAACAGGGCTATAGACTGATTCACACCGAATTTCTCCTTTAACATCTTCAAGTGCACTAATGTATGCATGCCATATTTGAGCTCTCTTGTCTGCTCCAAGTGTTCAACTTATTTCACATGAGGCCAAACCCCAGGGGGTAGATAGCTACGTGGCCCCACCAATGGGGGTTAGGTTAGGGTACGGGGTGGGGTGATGGGGTCCAGGGGGTTCCTGGCCAACCTCCCCTGGCCCCTGAGGTTGCCGAATTCCCAGAGTTTCCGTGACGACCTCATGAGGCCCCCGACTCTGTTCTTGAAAAGCCATTCTGTTCCCTCTCCAAGGCCACCGAGGAAGGCTGCGGTATCTGTTGCAATCTAGAAACAGATCCTCAGACTCTCTTTCAACTGCTTTATGTGACTGGCATTGGCCATAACTCTTTCTTTGTTGTCTACAACTCAGTCTGGGCACATATGAACTTAGGAGGAAGAATAGTTAAAAACTGAACATGTGTCCAAACACCAAACATCCTTGAAACCTTTTGAAAGTGTTTGGAGCCTGGATATAGATATTAAGGCTGAGTTTAGGTTCTCCTTCTAAGTACGGGCCAGTTCAGGGCCAAAGCTGGTCTGACGTCCACTGCAGTTTATAAGTATTACAATTAGCAGAGCAACAGAAATGAGACAATGATCAGAGTTAGTGAGGTCATCCTCAAAACAACTGGACATGATTATTGTCCTTATATCTAATCCCACTCCAAACATGTCTCAAAGCTGGGATATGAAACCAAAATGAAAATCAAACAATCGCACAAAAGGGCGAGTCAAAAAAAAAAATTACATTTCCTGAGCTATATACTTGACCAACTGAAATATGTCAAGACCAGAAAAGATAAGGAAACATCTGGATGAAATCTCTTTTTGCGAGTGGGGCTCAAAGACTCGAGAAGAAAAACAGTGTTATGGCAACTGTTTTGAGGAGTGCGCCTTCCGTCACTGTGTGAACACACTTGTATCAGCACCTACATCTCTCTCAATCACCTCCTGCCATTCGTCTCCATTAGCAAGTTCTAAATCATCTTTATTACAATGTTTTATTTCTCCTTGTCCTCCAACTTGTCCTTATTTTCCCGCTTTGCTAACAAAGGCATATCTACCCCATTCACAACGAGGGAAAAAGAAGGGATGAGAGAGAGAGAGATAGCTGGAGAGAAGATTAAAAAAAAAAAAACATAACTTTTAAAAGCTTTATGTTATGCCATGTGAACTGAACTGTGCCTGACTAGTAACAGCTGGGTATTTCTCACTGCTGACAGAAACACTGGGAAGCCCAGCTAGGGCGCCTGTTTGTGGAGGCATGGTTCCAAGGCGTTTCATATCAATAATATAGGCTAGCTTTTTTTGGTTCGAGGGAAGATGAATGGAGAAAAATAAAGGAGATACACAGACAGGGACAGAGAGAGAGAGAGCGAGAGAGAGAGAGAGAGAGAGAGAGAAAATACACAGAACAAGAAAAGAAAAGATGATGCATGGATAACAGATGTGTCGGTCTGGAGGAATAAGGGTGGTTGGGGGTGGAGGGATGGGTGGGGGAAGAGGGGTGAGGCAGTCGGTGAGGTATCAAGGAGAAATCTAGAAAACAGAAATCCCACAGCGCTTTTCTGGCGGGGCCACCAGGTCAGGGTGAGCTTTATTTTTTTTTATCTTTAGCCTAATTGCTGGCAATTTCAACTGTGACAACTTAGCTGATGCTTTGCAGCTCACAGCCCAAGACAGAGAGAGAGAGAGAGAGAGAGAGAGAGAGAGAGAGAGAGTGGAGAGTTTTACAGACAGTTAGACACAAAGAGAGAAATGCGCATTTTTTGAAAGAGAGGAGTGTGTAATTTTACTGACTCGGAAGGGAAGACCGGAGTCGCTGTTCTGAGTTCTCCAGGTTCTTCGAATACACCTGTACCTGCTGCATTACTTTGGCCCCCAACGTTTTTATTCTAGACTACTAGATTGACAAGTTGCTCAGCCAAGCAGGTGCTGAGTTCATCTGTTAAGGCAGGGGTCACTATGGCCTCTGAGGGCGAACCAGACCACACAGTGACTAATAGACCAATGAGCTCGTCCGTTTCTCTGCAGGCGTGAGGCTCAGGCCGATGTCATGAGCACAGAATGTCACACTTACCAGGAGAATGAGGCTCTCTTTATGACCTCACTTCCTGGAGCTGAAAGCTCTCTGGAAAATGTTAGGGCGTTTTCTCCGTCCCTTCCCACCACCCCCTCCTTTTGTGACAGAGAGGAGGCTCTGTCATGGACAAGATGTTCATCCAGAACAAAGACACACACGTGCCTGGACACTCACGCAGACACACAAAGACACACACACACACACACACACACAGAGAGACTCACATTAAACTAATTATGCACATACACACACACCAGCACACCAGCAATACTGCCAGCTAGTTAAGTCAAACAGACATGAGGCTATATTTTCCAACAATATCAACCAAGAACAAAAAACTGCAAAAAAGAGCGAAACATCCAACAATAGGCAGTAATTGAAAATAAGCAGTCGTGCAACTAAGCAGTTGTGCAAACTTCATTTTGGGGTTGACCACTCTTATCCACATCTATTTCAATCAAACCACCCCTTGATCTAGACCTACATAACATAATCATGCACCTTCCCTGACCAAAGTATCATGTATGACCTTTCCACTATTTTTGATAGTTCCTCTAGCAGCCAGCTAGTGGTATGCGGCCAGATAGCAATCCCAACCCTTGGCACCCCTTGCACATCTCCCTCTACGCCCCATCCCCCCTGTTTCTTTCACCCTATCACACCCTAGCAAGTCCTCTGTGCGATTAGACAGCCCATGGTGTGGGATATAAAGCCCTTGAGTCTGAAACTTCAACACGAAGAAAAGGAGGAGGAAGAAGAGGAGGAAGAAGAAGAAGCAAACCGGACGGGAGATGATAACACACATTCCTCCAGAGTGATCTCAGCCTCCTGGAGCCAATCACGGCGGCCCGTTTATGACTATTTACATCATCATTGGCAGAAGGGCTCAAAGAGCGTATCCATGGCTACAGATTTTTTTGTTTTTGGGGGGGGTGGGGGCTTATGTTATGCAGCATGTGGAATTTCTTTGGCTGTAAAGTGCGGCCCAATACAAAACTTTCAAAGCCTGACAAACAACTTGTGGTTTGAAGCAGTCCAGTCGCGCTGTTTCATGTCTGTAAATGTGTTTTCTTGGAAAAGATACAAGGATATTCAAACAGATCATCGGCGTAGGCCTTCATGCATTTCATGCAGTTCTGGCACTATAGTTAGGCTGTATTCTTTTAATTTTTAGTACTCTAAATGATTTAAAGGAGAAATCTGGTGTGAGTCTATCCATATGCCTGCTGCTCCAGTAAGTTACAGTAAGTTACGACAGTAAGTTACTGTGCCCTGTTCAGTTAGTGTTAGCTGCCAGCTCAATATTTGGTTTATGCTGTACCAAATTTTCTCGTTCTTTTTCCTACCGACTGCATTTGGTGACCTGAAACAACAGAGCTATGGACTGATTCACACCGGATTTCTCCTTTAAGCTGGGTGTCTAACAGCTAAGCTGCAGCCTGGTGGGTAAAAGGCACGTAATAGTATCTGACTGGCCTGTTTCAGCCTCTGTGAGTTTCGGCCCTTAACTCAAGCAGATGAATAACCTGCCGTCCAAACATTTGCGTTAATGGCGCTAACCCCCGAGCAGGGTGTTTATGTTACTCCAAAGCGTTTTAACCCACTTCTGGCAGCCTTCGCGACATAGACGCGCTGCAGTGTGTCTTCACCAGTTACAAATAGCAAAGCCCTGCTGCCAACACATTGTATAAGCGTTCATATTTCCTGTATCCCGCCATTACTAGGTTTATGTGGTGAAAAAGATTTAGACGGTGTTGAAATTTGTCTCTAAAAACCCCTTCAGCCAGTTCAAGAGCTTGTGTCTCTCTTGGCACTGCACGGGAGGGAATTGAATACATCCCCTCTGGACGGGAAGGTGACGTGTGCGTCGGGTGAAAAACTATGAAGCTGTACGCCGAGGTCTGGTTATCATTAGACTCCCCCTCTGACTCTTTATATCACTCTCACTCTCTTTCTCTCCTCCCTTCCCGACCTCTTGCTCTCTCTCCCCATCTCACATCTGTACACATTCCCTCTCTCTCTCTCTCGCCCTCTCTCTCTCTCTCTCTCTCTTTCTCACCGCCTCTCCAACCACCCACTTCTCTCCTCTCCTCTCATGCTGTGTCTGCTCTAGCGCACACACACACTCTCTCTCTCTCTATCTCACTTTCACTCTTTCTTTCATTCAGTCTCTTTCTCCCTCTTTCCCACCTCTCATGCTCCCTCTCTCTTTCCCCTCTCATTCACTCCCCCATTCCCCCCCCCCCTCTCGTTCTTCTCTCTAGAGGGAGAGAAAACACTCCCTCCCACAGTCCTCCTGTGTGGTGCTTATGAAACAGTCCTCTCTCAACCCTCGTTCACTTACCCTCTCCTCCTCTTCCCCCTCCTCCACCACCACCACCCCACCCTCTCTATCACGCCATAGTCTGCTCTTAACCCATTTCTCAAAATGTTCTCTCTCTCTCTCTCCCTCCCTCTCTCTTTTCTTTTTCTCTTTCTCTGGTTCTCTCGCACCACCTACCACCCACTATTCTACAACTCCCCTCTGCCTCACCCCGTTAAGAAGAAAATAAACAAATGGAGAAAAAGAATGGTAAGAGAGGGAAGGAGAGGAGAGAACTGAAGGGGTGGAGGAGAAGAAAAGGAGCAGAGGAGCGCAAAGGAGAGGAGAGAGAGGAGGAGGGAGGGGAGGAGAGGGAAGGAGGGCGAAAAAGAGATGAGAGAGGAAGGAGGGAGGAGACGGGAAGGAGAGAGGGAAGATCGGAGGGAAGAGCGGAGGGGAGTGGTCCAAGGCAGTGCCCTCATGTAAGATCACATTAATCAGATATTAAATGGAGCAGTAATTTTTCTGGAGATGGCAGTGTGTGTGTGTCTGTGTGCGTGTGCATGCATATGTGTGTGTGTGCATGTGTGTGCCTGCGCAAGTGTCTGTGTGTGTGTGTGTGTGTGCGCGTGTGTGTGTGTGCGTGCACGAGTGTGCATGTGTGTGCCTGCGCAAGTGTGTGTGCATGCATGAGTGTGCATGTGTGTGCGTGCGTGAGTGTGTGTGCATGCATGAGTGTGCATGTGTGTGTGTGCATGAGTGTGTGTGTGTGCGTGTGTGTGTGTGCGTGCGTGAGTGTGTGTGCAAGTGTGTGTGCGTGCGTGTGTGTGTGTGTGAGTGTGTGTGTGTGTGCGTGTGTGTGTGTGCGTGCGTGAGTGTGTGTGTGTGCAAGTAGTGTGTGTGCGTGTGTGTGCCTGATGAAATATGGATGCCTCCAGTGGTCTGATGTAGCAGAGACAGAGAGGGGACGTCTGCGGCCCATGTGATGGAGGGCACACAGGAGACGAGTGGAGGAGGGGAAAAAAAGAAAGTTGAAAAAAAAAGACGTGAAGGAAAATGAGGAGAGGAGAGAGAAGCAGAGCACAACAAGAGTCAAGATTATGTATAAACATAACAGAATGACAGAGAGATCACCATTACTGACCGAACTAAAGAAACACACACACACACACACACAAAAGAAGAAAAGACAGACTGAGCAAACTCAACATTGAAAAGAACAGAAACCAAACAAATGACTGAGAGAGAGAGAGTGTGTGTGAGACAGACACACAGAGCAAACAGAGGAGACACAGCGAGAGTGGAATGTGTCCGTTGAGCTCAGCTAAACCCACTGGGTGTCTGAGCCACTGGGTCTGAACACAAGCAAATGGGCAAAGTCAAATGTGGGCGTGGAGGAGGAAGAGGAGGAGGATGAGCTACTGACACCATCCCCTGCCAATCAGTTGGGCTCAGTGAGTCTGTGGTCGTGTGACACCATCAAGACACAGACACGCAGTTGTATTCATGGAGAGGTTTACCTTTCACAGTTCTCCAACGTGTGTCTGTGTACCGTATGCACCAACACACCCATACAATGGTTAAAAAGTCGTTCGGCTTTGTCTTTCTATCATTTTGTTAATGTTGCTAACAGAGACAAAGCACTTAAAGACAGTTATTCACATTATATTTTTAGTTTTCTGCCAGCCAATTGTTCTGTTAGCTCGTGAACTTCTAACACACCTGCCCACAAAGTAATGCCTGCTGACCAATTCAAAATTTTATTGATATATAGCCACAGTGCATTGGGAAATCCTTCCACTGTGTCCAAAACAATGTCTGAGTTTATTTAAAAAGCTTGCACTGTGAACTAGCATGTTGCTAAATATACCTACGGTGGGTACTTAGAAGCCAAAACGAAGCGAGACGACCAATCACACGCTCCCTCTATCTGTGGGGTCTGCGTCATTTCAACGGACAGTTAGAAAATTGGAGAGGTATCCGTCAGGCCTCGGAGAGCATGTTGCAGAGGGTCTTTACGGGCTTACGGCTTGCGTGTCTGCGTATCGTCGGAGTGAGATGAGTATAAATTGAGCTTTAGTCTTATCACTACACTTATGAGCAAAGCTCTGCTAGGAGCCTCAGTAGCTAAACCTGCATGACTAAATGGGGTCTTCTGCACAACCACTGTGTCCTTAAGGACTTAACCACTTAACCTGCATAACTTCCATATCCACACCACTGCAGATATGGCACATCAAATACAGATTACCCCTCCCTCGCCTCTTTTTGAACAAAGGCTTTGATTAATGTTTTACAGGTACAATGATGAGATATGAGATACATTAATGGCATGTAAGCATCTGGATTTAAGACCTTCTTAGATAAAACTAAAATGTCTTCATATCCTGAATCTTGAATCATATATGTCCATATCTTTACTTTACTTTACTTCAGCACTGTTATTTCCTCTGTGTTTTATGTTTTGGTCTTGTTCATTCTAACAGATATATTAGCTTTCCACTAGGTCTCTGTTGACCAGTCCACAGTAACACATTTCCAAGTTCCCAGGGTTGATTGAGAGCTGGGCAAGCCTGAGATCACCACTTCCTGTTCAGCTGGTGCTTGGGGTACATGGGAAAGAAAAAAAGCTTGGAGTCGAGTGCCTTGGAGCGCTCAAATGGGCCCTGACCTGGGAAGCGTGCGTGTCTTTAGCATGACCTCATTGACTGCCTCTGAGGACACCCAGGGTCGTGGGGAGGAAGTGAGTGCCACGAAACGACAACATGGAGTTCAACGACAAAGTCTGTTCTGCACAATGCACGGTCTGCCTCATACTATAGCTTGTGATACTGAATTATTATTATCCTACATCTACCACATCTATTTACAATGATACCAAAGCGTCTATCGAGTTTTTCTTCTTCTCATTGTCATTACAACAAGTGCACTGTTATTAAGGATTAAACCTATAGTATCTGTGACTAGCTCTAGTGTATAGTATTGGTCATTACTACCACAGGAGCAATGTCGTAAAATGGAGCAAAATGGAGTAAAGTACTTAACAGAGAATAATAGCAATCTTTAATGACAGTAGTTCAAGGAACCTTTAAAACACTGGCCTATGTATTATACACATAGAAGCTACAGCATGGATGTTTCTCACAGCGCTGCATCTGGAGGGATACGAAGCCGTTGCATCTGGAGCGATACGAGGGCGATGTTTAATTATGGAAGACGACGGTGACGACAGGGAAACAATCAGCGTGGTTAACACTGAGCATAAGTGATTACAGTGGGACACCAGTGATGGCGGTGCCACTACAAATGCACTGCAATGGCTTTGTGACCCAGTATCCAGGCAAATCCAGATGAATTAAACACAACCCCCCTCTCCATTCCATCCTCGTCATGTCATGTACTTCACAGATGTGTGCACAGGGCATAGAGAGAGAGAATGAAAGAAAGATAGAGAGAGAGAGAGAGAGAGAGAGAGAGAGGAAGCTATACAATTACATGCACAAATCTGGATTACAGATTGCATTGACCTTGGCACAGCTTTTTGGTCCCCACTGTGGAATCATAAAGTGACTCTCTGAGCATCCTGGGATCTGAATGCTCCATCACAAAAGCCCCACTTCCTCCCTGACCATGAGACCTACAAGCCAGTGTCCAAAGACGTTTCCCTCTGAGCCCCTACGGTGTATTAAAAAAAGAGTGGGTATCATCAGATGGAATAAAATGATTTTCTCGGAGTGGTCGTGTTTCTTTTCCAATCAGAAATCCTTTCCTTTCCGATACATACAGATCACAAAAGCCCATCACAATCTTAAAAAACAGAACAAAATGAAGACAAGTGTAACAAACTGCATCAGTAATAATACATTACGATATTACACAAGATTCTTAATGATATAACACCTTCAGTGATGAGGATAAGCCCTCCTGTGCATCCGGAAACCTGCTGAAAAGGCTGGTGTGTGTGAGCGTGTGTGTGTGTGTGTGTGTGTTGTGTGGTGAGTTGTGTTGAGTTGGGGTGGGGTGGGGTGTATCAGGGGAAGGAAAGAGATCTCTTGGGTGCTTTTAGAGGCAGCCTGGGTGGAGCAATGATGACGCCAGGGGAGAGAGAAATACAGAGAGAGAGAGAAAGTGTGCATGTTTTGTTACAGAGTGTGTTTTTCAGAGGTGTGTGTGTGCGCGTGTGTGTGTGTGTCTGTGCACATGGACATGCACATTGTATGAATAACCAATGCGCTATTGCCACCCGACGTGTCAGAACACAGAGCATCTGACAGCCCAAAAAGGGAGCACATTGTGTGTGTGTCTGTGTGTGTGTCTGTGTGTGCGTGTGTGCGTATGTACATGTGGAAAAATCATATATGTGTCAAGAGTGCATTAGGGAGAGTGCTCTGGGATGGGATGCACACAATTTGTGCGCAACAGATAAACGTACACAATACATCCAGCTGTGATATCATTCTCTTCCCTCTTGGCGTGACAGCTCAGCCCGGGCGAAGGCACTTAGTGAAGAGAAACAGCCTCGCCATGCGCAGAATGACATCCAGATCTGTCTCATTCAAACCGATACGAAGGAGCGAGAGGATGCGGCATTTCGAGGAAGTGCACTGAGGTTCCCTGAGACAACCTTTGCACCTTGCTTGTACAAACACACACAAACACACACACACACACACACTGACCAATACACACAGTCAGACAAACAAATACAGACACACAGGCACATAATCACATACTTACATGCACACATCCGTATTTACATAATATGACACAAACACACACACACAGACAAATCGGAAAAGGAAAGCCTGGGCCTTAACCTCTCTCCCTCTTCATGATCATAGAGAGCTGTTGACACTGTGCGTCCGGCTCAAAGACAAATCATCGTTCTCTTGTACACCGAACATTTTTTTTGAAACACTCTGGGACAATCCATCAAAAAACACAAAACCCCACCAGAGATTTTTTTTTGACCATAAACCCTAAAATTCACAGCACTCACAGCCTGTTTAGCTTGGCTCACTTATAACATGAGGTCTCAAGTTACAGGAAAAAAATGAGAGCCAACGATAACACTGACCTGTCAGCCGACTCGTGTCAGTCTGCACTCTCTACTGACCTCATACCAGCACCTCTGCAGCAGACGAGGAAAAGGGTTGGAGGGGGGCACACACACACACACATATATATGTACATGTATATAGACAGAGGTATGAAGGCACTTCACACACACACACACACACACATGCTGACACACCGGTATGAAGGTTCTTATGGAAAGAAAAAAATGCAGACATACATCACACAAGGGCTATACACACACACACACACACACACACTCCACCAGACTGTGGCTGACACCAGTTTTAGCATCATGATATAGCAGAGGCCCTTCCCTCCTCTTCCCTCTCTACTGCTTGGCCAGCGCCCTTTTCCCGTCACACACATGGCCCTCGCTGTGCTGCTGGCTTCAACGCCAGGGTCGGGTCGGTGGGGCCCCAATGGCAACGGTCACAGCTGTGTCCCCGTGGGAACCGTTGCCGCCGGTTAACCCGGATTGCGGGCCTGTCCAGCTGGACGCGGCGCTGAGGCGTTTGGAAGCGTAAACGATCTGGTGGACACAGCTGGGAGCCAATATCAGAGAGATGAGAGAAAAAGAGAGCGAGAGAGACAAAGAGGAAAAAATAGAAAGAGAGTAAAGGAGAGCAAGCAAGAGAGTGGAGGGAGAGAAGAAGGGAAAGAATGAGACAGAGAAAGAGAGATGGAGTGAGAGAGAAAGAGAGAGAGAGAGAAACAGGGAATGAGACTGCAAAAAAAGATGGAGGGTGGGGATTGAGTCTTAAGTATCTCCACTGGGACAAGAAGAAATGCAGTGAAGAAACACAGTAAAAAGAAAGACAGAAAGAAAGAGAAAAACAGGACACCGGACTCTGACTGTGGAACGAGCTAAACAGATGAGGACCATCTATCTCAGGCGTGGAGACCCTAAAGGAGGTGTCACACAATGATGATGAGGCTGCACTGACTCCAGTGGATGAGCAGGAGGAATATCCAGGAAGTACACAGTCCAGGTGTTATGGCCAAGTCACACAACTACAGCACACTACTGTAAAATGCTGTGGGTTTACTGTACTGTACATAAGGCCACTGTAACATATCTTTGCATACAGTACATTATTGTAACTTTATATTTATATGGAGTACATTACATGAATGAGAGATGCAGAGACAGCGATGGAGATTCTTTGAAGCAGGCAGAGAGACCGTGTCTGTTTCCAAAATGCCATGCTTCCTCTATAGGCTACTCCTCACACACTGATCATGGGATTGTTTCGCAGCATCATGGTTGCTAACCAATTAGCAAGTTATGATCAAGTTATGAACATTTACCAACAACTTACTAGTTAGCAAGTAGCGATTATGGGATCATTTACTAACAACAAAGCTGCTAACTAGTTAGCAAGTAGCGATCATGGGATCCTTTCTCAACAGTGTAGATGCTAGTAGGGTTAGGGTTGCAACTGCATTCCGATCAGCACAGTCGCTAATTTAGTTAGCAACTTAGTTAGCGAAAGGAAACCCCCCTGACTGAACATGAGTGCGTTCGGGACAGACAGAACGAGAACACCAGAGACAGAGACAGAGCACTATGAAGACCGATAAAGAGACAGAGAGGGAGAGAGACAGTGCAAGAGAGACAGAGAGTGTGTGTGGAGAGTGTATCAAATGACCATGAGCAGGAAAAGAGAGAGGAGGAGGTAGAGGGATGGGGAGAGAGGAAGGGAGAGAGGGAGGGGTAGAGTTGGAGGAAGCTAAACAATCAAGCATTGCAGGACCTCACCCACTCCCAGTGGAGTCCTCTCTCTCTCTCGTTCTCTCTCTCTCTCTTTCTCTCTCTCATTTCCTCTAACTTTATCTAGGCCTACAGCCTGAAAGCCTAAGAACAACACACTCGCCAGGGCCAGAGAACTCACTCACTTCATGGCCCCAATCTGCCTCAATCAACATCAACACTGAATGCATCGGCCATCAACCGAGGCCAAATGGAGACAGTCAATCTGAAACCCATGTGACTTCACAGCTGTGGCATGTCATGGAGTTCCATGGAAGACCGTGGAACCGACTGGGCGTGGGGTGACAAAATAACCTGTAATAGCATTCCACTACCTCTTTTTCCATTTGAAGGCCTCCGATATTTCTGTGTTTGATGATGATGACAACAAATTATTAGTATTCAGTCACACTTCTAAGCACAAATATGCTGTATATCATTCCTTTTGTACATGCTAGTGTCACACTGAGAGTCAAGACGAAGTGACAAAATGAATCCTGAAACGTTCATTAATGTGTGCTAACAGAACCTTTCTGGAGCCATAATACATTTATTATACATTAGAGAGCACTCATTAACTAATTAATGAATTAATATTTACATCTTTGTTTACAAAATTTCCTGGAGAGCTAAAGCATTTAGCATGCATTCGAGAGAGGGCACTCTTTTCCATGATTCCCACGTCGGTTCATTTTGACAGAGAAAGGCTGCAATGGCAACAACACCAGTGTTCACAGACAACATGGAGTTTCCACAAGTTAGGAACCTAATGAACTGCTCTCTGAGCTCATGCTGTCCTTGTATAGGGAGGAGGACCACTTGTAGGGTCCTAGGAGGAGGACCACGTGTTTTTTGATAATGTGACATAGGGAGGAGGACCACGTGTTTAGAGAGGAGGGCCTTAGGGAGGAGGACCACGTGTTTTTTGATAATGTGATATCACACCTCCCCCACCTCCACCTCCTATCAGCTGCTGATAGGCCATGTCCTGTGGAACGTCTTGTAATCACTTCAATTCGTGCACGCACACACACACACACACACACACACACACACACACACACACGCACGCTGCCTGAAGCTCGGGAGGAACACAGGCCCTTCCTCAGTTTTTTTTTTCTCGCCACAAAGTGTTTGGGTCTCAACCCTCTGAGGCTCTTCCGTTGAATATCTGAAGCTCTTCCGACTGTCTTCAAAGGCTCTCGGTCCTCGATAACGAGAAAAATAAATAAATAAATAGAAGCAAAGGGGGGTAAATTCCTTCCAGGCCGTTCCAAAGGGTGTGTGTGGGGGGTTGCTGTGGTGGTGGGGAGGGTCAGGATGGGATAGGAGGTGCAGAAAAAGGGTGAGGAGGTGGGGGTTGGGGCAGGGTGGGGTCAGGCAGCTGTGGAAACAACATGGCGGTCAGGGTCGGTATGTTTGACTGTCCCTCTCCTGCTGGGCCTGGAGGTGAGGTCTGAGGACAAGACAGACAGAGACTGAGAGAGATAGATAGATAGATAGATAGATAGAGAGAGAGAGAGAGAGAGAGAGAGAGAGAGAGAGAGAGAGAGAGAGAGTGGAGTGCAGAGGCAACTGGCCAGTTGGTGAGAATCCAAAGAGAAACTCAATCATGTCCCTCTTGTTAGAACAAAGGTTACGAATATCGTTTGGGTTTTTTAAACTGTTTATGTAGCTGTTCAAATGAAACCCATGACATTGACTAATATGACTGTTAGATGTTTCCTTTAACACTGCTAATATTATTCTTGAAATGTCAAGGCATACTTCAAGGCCCTCCGGGCCAACACATCCACTTAATTACCATGACGATAAGATAGGAGTATTTATTCTGATGATTCATTCTATGCACAACTGGGCTTTTTTCATATTTCATACACAATACTCCTTTTTAATATACTAAATTAAAGTAATTTTATCCTGTAGTAAACCTATTCAAGAGATGCATTTTTAAATTTCAAAAACACAAAAATAATATCTAACCTGTAGGATGCAAGTCTGATGGATAACATAACAGCACCAGCTAATTCTCACAGAGACAAACGAAAAAACAACCCACAACAACTAACAGCAACACGTCTCCATTTTAATCTGATGTTTTAGTGAAGGATATACGACATACACTGAGTTTCTAAGGACAGAAATATATACGTTTATCCTCCAACAATGTTCATTCTTCCCTCTCAACCACCCAACCCCCTTCCTTAAGTCCACCCAAATCTCTGTCTTCGCGCCACAGTTATTCTCGCCATGTGGCCCTCACCTGTCACCCCCCACCCCAACAACGCCCCCCCAACTGTGACAACTGGCACCCTGCTTAATATCTCAGCACTTCACCCTCCTCCCTCTCTGCTCCAACCTCCTTCCATAAGCCCTTTGCTGAACCCCCTGCCCCCTTACACCCACGACACCTAACACAGACACACACAAACACACACACACACACACACCACCACCACCACCACCAATAGCATACATACAAGCAGTGTCTCCCTTCAGGAATGTAATAAACATCGAAACGCCCATCCCCTGTCACCACCTGTCACCCTGCAGCCCAGGCTGTGCTGTGAAATTAATTACAGGATGACAAGCAGGTAGGTAAGCCCTATAAAATCATAACATGACAGGGTCCACGAGGGCACAATTTGGCTAAAACTGGCATCTACCAGCCACCATGATGGTCCTAGTAGCAATCTTCAATCTTTCCTTAACTCCTTTCTGTCCTGATTTCTGTGTAATGAAGAGTTTAGCTGGGCTAGGGTCTGATATATTTTTATGTTTTTCTCAGGACTTCTTAGTCAAATCTTCTTTCTTTCTTTCTTCTTTTTTTTCTTGACTGTTTCTGTCTCTTATTTCTTGTTTCTGTTGTCTGCAATCTTTTTTTCCGCAGGCCTTTCAGGTCACTAATTGCACTGTGATGACTGTTATCCGATATCGCCACGGTCCAAGCCATTATTGGACGGACTCCTCTTGCAAGTCTCCTGGGTTTGATGATGCAATAAAGGTAGGGCAGGAAGGAATATAAGACAGAGAGAGAGAGAGAGAGAGAGAGAGAGAGAAAGAAAGAAAGGGAGAGGAGTGGGGGACCACAATGCAACCAAATATACAGAGATGGGAAATAATGATTGTAATGGTAGACTTAATGGAGACTGTTGGTAAGGTTGCTTGAAATAAAAACAAAGACGAGGTGCTCACACAAAAAACAAGAACGCATACTCACACACACACAAGCAAAAACATACACACAAACACACACACACACACACACACACACTTTCCCAAACACAGCCACCCATGCTGCATGACACAGACCAAACCTTTCATCCCAAAACTCTAACCGCATACGTGTATTTCTTTTTTTTCCCCACATTCACTGTTTAGCCAGCAAGGTGACCCCTCCCTTCCTTCACAGATCCATGTGGAAGGACCGACTCCTCCAAGTCTGAGAGGCGTGTGCATGTACAGCTAGCCGCTCTGGACAAAAAGGGCCAGATCCATCAGGCAGAAATCACTTAATTGGAGAGATGCACTCAAGTGCCAAAAGACATTAGCATAGCTACTTGCCACGCCAGGCTGACGTCAGGCTCCCGGGCGTCCTCTTCCAGTAAATCTCCGAATCCCTCCACCAAAGGCACAATAACAACACCACCGAAAAAAACCCTTGGCCTTAATGTCATTAGTATGGGCCTTATTGCAGTAGCAGTAATATTGTGGATTGAAAGAAAAGGGTTTTTTAAAAAAGGGCTGTGTAAAAACTGCACCATGGGCTATAACTGTGGGTCTAATGAGACCTCTGATATCAGAGGGTTTTTATGAGATAACTGTGTTCCAATGCATAGATAGGCCCATGTCTGGGGAGTTCTGGAGAAATGTTCTTTTCGGACCAAACATGGAATGAAACTCTCTGAACTGATTATAAAACACACACAAACACACACATACACAGACATATAAACAGCAAGATATGAGACACGACTATGGCATTTCTCATAATGAGGCACTCAGTCACTCTCGTCATCCGAGACCAGGAAACACTCTATCGGAAAAAGGAAATGTCCCTTTCACACTGGATTGCTGGGGATCTTAAAGCAGCAATGACACCCCTCCCCCCTCCACACACACACACACACCACACCAACAGACAAACACACACATACACACATCCCACCCTCGCCTGGCTGGTGTTTATGGAAAGGCAACCACTGTGAAGTAAGGCACCACACACACACACACACACACTCACACACAGACACGTTCTAATGGTCTGACAATACACAAGAGCTTGGCTCTTGGGCTCTTCTCGCAGCTAGCGATGTGTGTGGATGCAACAGAGGGTAGCACAGGGGAGCTTTGCGTTGCCACTGCTAATGTCAACGTTAAGTGACTCATAGTGCAATTACAGTAAGATTTACAACAGTGCCTCTTGTGTGTGGCACTGATCTGAGCTCAGTTGTCAGTGGAAGGATCTGACGAATGAATTGCAACACACAACAATAAAATCTTTGATACTATTAGGCCTACTGGTTGGAAATGTCTCACATATTTCTGGGAACAGAGATTGTTACACATAGAGCCTAACACACTCTTAAGGTTCTTTTATCCTCCCAGTTCAAAACTGAGATTAAAAATAATTCTCTAAACAGACACAGAAATTCTGAAATTGAATAATTACACAAAAACAAATAATTTAATAAACAAATAATTAGGCTAGTCTGGCCCAGCACATGACAAAAAATAAATCAGTCCATGCAGTATCCATAAAGCGCTATCATCTCATCGGACCAAACAGAACATCTAAGCATTGTCTTTTTTATCTCAACACACAAAAACAACCATTTTGCACGTGTAGGCCTTTAAACTCCCTGTTGCTGAAGGCGGCGGATCTCTGTGGGAACCGGGCGATGTGGTTGCCTAGCGGCCGAGCAGATGAGGGAGGTGCGTGGCAGTATTACATCATCGCCCCAATGTTTTGCTTTGCTAAACCCTGTGGTTCTCAGTCAGCAGTGCTTAAACCAGTGTGTGTGTGTGTGTGTGTCTGTATGTATGTATGTACGCGCGCGAGTGCGTGTATGGTGTATGGTAACCCCTCCCGACTTGCAGATTAATGTTCGGGATCTGGCTGGGTGGATTCAGGCAGGCAGGCCGCATCGTTGCAGCAGCAGCAGCAAACCCGGCGCAGCCATGTCTCATCGCCGCAGGTCCGCTGTTTGCATCACGACCGCTTGTGCGCCAAAGCACATCAAAGCAGAGAGAGGAATAGCCCAAAATACATACTCTACCCCCACCTTTCTGCACTGTGTTAAAAAGCGAAATAGTGCTGACGGCGAATGGCTGAATGACGGGAGTTTAGCACCATGTCTAGAAAACCATCTGGCGACGCATCGCCTCAAGTGAGACGACACTAACCTGTGGAAAGCTCGGCCAGTTGTTGGCCAATTTGTCACATATTCATGTTTCGCTGCTAAAAGCAGAGCTAAGCATCTTCATGTGTTCAATGTGTTGCTAAAACGACACAATGTTGCCGCTATGCATCAAACGTCTGAATTAAATGAAAGCCACATCATCTGTAAACATACCAGCGTGTCTGAAACATGGTATCCAACCATAGCGCTAACGTTAAGGTCACAGACAACAAGCTACGTGTCGTATGTTTATGATCTAAAGAGTAGGCCAACCCCTTCGTACCTAAAATCGATCTTTTCATATAGGCTACCCTTGCTGTTTCTGTCTCACGTAATAGTTTATAAAGCAGGCTGGCAGCTCAAACAGATTTGCCCTCTGAATACCACAACTCTGCCGCCAGCAGAGGCGAACAAACCAGCACGACCACGCCTGTTTCCATCAATTCCACTGTACCGTTACATAGCGGCTGTAACGTTAGCTACCGCTGCTGTTACTCCTCACGAATGCCACTACTACAACCGCTTACATTAAATTTTGAGTTAGAAGATAATAGTGTTCCAACACACCAAATTCTAACAACGTGTGAAAAACCAAACACCCCAACCAAACAATGTAAAAACGCGAAACGTAGATGTAAACATTATCTGCATTTTAAAGGTGGACGTCGCTAGCTGGCAAGAGCTGCACTGACGCAAAATAGGAGTTTTCCCCTCAGTTTTTGCTACCTACGCGTCTCCATCACTACACCACTGTAGTTTGATAACAACGGCAATGGTGTTTGTATGAACCCTTCATCGTTTCACGGCAACAAGCAAACACCTTCGGTTGGGATCACAAAAACAAACCGACATCACACATAAAACACTCGTACTCAAAAACTAAACATCTAATTCCACTTACCGATCAAAGAATAAGCAATGAACTTCACCGCGTTTAGGAGTCCGCAACGGGCACACGAGAGGCTGGCCAAGGCAGCACTGGGAGTGACTAGCGGAATCCGCACTGCCTTTCTTTCCCTTCGTCGACACCCTCCACCACTGCACTGATTCAGATGGGCGGAGATCGTGGAGTCGAGCGACCCTCAGACTAGAACTGCTGCACCCTCCCCACAGATGTGGATGTAGACTACAGTACTCTGTTCATGATAAATGTTTAGTTTGTTGTCATGCATGCCATTTGAACCGAATGTAAAGGAATGGTAGTGCATACATGTTTTGGTTAGCTGTTGGGACATTTTTTTTCCGGATACCGTGACAGTTTTTACGCAGTGGGTATGCTCCAAAAATGAGCGGGCCGTGTAAGATCACCATGTTCTTCCCGTCCTGAAGTGTGATACTGACATGTGTTGCAGTGGGATGCTTTGGATACTGGCTATAACAAACATAAACACAAAAATCCTGTAGTGTAGACATTACAATTCGTTAAATTAGGACACTGAAAAAAAAAACTATATTGTGTTATTCACCCCAACCACAAGCAAAGAATTACTGGGACGACCAAAATCTGTGAAAAGGAAGCCCTTAAAGTTATGACATGTGAAATGCGTGGGTAAATATTAGACAACATCTTAAAGAATCAAAACACTCCCCATCCCCCACTGCACTGAAAGGGTCAACCTGCCCCGTCCACTTAGGAAGGCATCCTGAATCTGCCTCCTTGGTTGGCACACAGCTGCCTGGGCTGTAAACAGCTGACTGACATGGACCATTGTTCATAAATACTGCATGGCAGCTTATATATAATGCAGTGCAGCAACATACGGGGTGGGAGCAAGGCGGGGGGACAAATGGACTTCCTGCTGGGCAGGGTCTGATACAATAAACAACCTATTGAGCCCCTCGTGGTCAAAGACAATAACATCCCCCCTAATTATGGAGGGATTCACTTTGATCTTTTGATGGGTTTTCTCCCTAGTCTATGAGCCTTGTTTATTAATTGGTCACACTTCATTATCTTCAAGTACATGGTACCGCTGAATATTGTAATCTGCTGTGTTACAAACCAAACATTAACGACTGACTTTGTGGCACCTCTTGGTATAGGGTTGACGCAGAGCTGGAGTATAATTAAAATGTATGCAAAAACTAAATATTGGTTTCACCTAGAAACTTCATTCAAACGTCATTTCGTATGACTCATAAAGGACACTACTGCTATGGTTTTTCATCTTTCTACTACTTTCATCTTTCTACTACTTTCTACTGAAAACGAATGTGGAACTTTAGAATTCCATGAGAATTCTATTCCCCATTGTTCTTGGAATTCAATGAAAATTCTATTTCCTATTGTTGTCTGCCTAGCTGCCAGTTTTTGTATACTATCAAGATTCAAATATTTTAATCAATCAATCATATTAAACTAATAAACTTTTTCTATTAAACTTTTTAACCACTTATCTTTTCATCAAACCAAATTAGGTCTATTAATTAAGTCACTTGAATTCAGGCTAGCCCCACAAGGCCCAAGACTGCCTGCCTATACTTAAACTAACCTCAACTAACTTTAAACACTCTTTAAACTTTGTCTGGCTTTTTACGATGTAAATGTTCAACGTTTCAGAGGAACAGTGCAAAATTGTACAGCATTAGGCAGTACCTCCATTTCAGTGCCGAAAAGATTCTTTATCAGTCTTCAAAAAACCTCTCTACCAAATGCCTATCCCAGTGAAATCCGTTGAAGTTCTTTTAAAGGAACCCGCCACCTTTTGGGGAAATATGCTAATTTTCCACCTCCTCTTGAGTTAAATAGTTGAGTTCTACCTTTCTCCAGTCAGCAAGAAATAAAGTAGTTTACGAGGGACTATTCTATCCTATACTCTATACTACTCTGTTCTGTTTATCGAACTGTCATGGTTTGGCACCTCTTTGAGAGTTGAAGTCCTGCCAAGGAGAAGTGCTTAATGATACTCTGAAAGAGGTTGTGATACCCAGAGTGAACAGGAAGTAAACACAGATGTGTCAGCGAAGCAGTGCCCTGACAGGGAGGTTAATGCAGGGTCTATATATGCATTAGTGAAATTCCGTAATAAATAATTTTGTTTGTGTTGACAGACTGTAAGCTGTTACTAAAACTGATATTCTGAATAAAATTGCAAAAAAAATTCTACATATTACTGCAGAATGATATCTATGACCCTTTGAAGTGTTTTCAAACCTTGGGCCCAAATAGGTCAAACACATAATGAAAAATATAGGATCCAGGAAGTCCACTGATTTAATTTAACATTACATTGCCACCTCTAGAGTTTTAGTGGAGTTCATTCATTAGTCGACTCAAACTAACTATTTGTGATAAACATATTTGAGCCTAGTTTATTCCAGATTGAGGGATTGAAAGGTGAGATAGCTGCTATTGTGTGTGTGTGTGTGTGTATGTATGTGTGTGTGTGTCTGAGAAGGTGCAGTAGCCTGTCCCCTTATTGCTGGCTTCTCTTGGCCCTCTCTGAGGCCTCCACAGGCTCAGCTGGACCTAACTCCACCCTCCGGGGCCTGGATCCCTCAACAGCCTCCCCGCCCCGTCCCCATCCAGCGGCCTCCGCCCGTCGTCTTCTAGGACTCTTCTCCCCCACGCCTGTCCCCCTGTCCACACTGCCCTCAGCCTGACAACACTTAGGGTGGGATGAAGAGGGGGATTGGTAAGAAAAAGAGGAGGAAGACGGGAAACCAGGCGGATGAGGAAGGTCTTTAGTGTTGACGTCCACAGGGGTTAGCTTGACACATGGCCTGTTGGAGGGCCTTGCCTCCCGTCCTGGCAGGCTGGTCAATTCAGTCCAGACAAACGTCCCTTGTCTCTGGGAAGGGAGAAAGAAAGGAATAAGAGAGTGAGCAAGAGGATGAGTTGAGACTGAGGCAAGTCACGACACATTAATCACATAGCCATCACAGTTACTATTACATGTTCTTGACTTTTGATGAAAAAAGACAGGAATGGATAGCATAAATATATATGGGTAGTGGAAGAGTGGAGAGGTTAGACTGTCAGGTGACGTTGTTGAGATGTTGTGTCGATGTTGAGATGTGTTGGTGTTGTGATGCTGTCATTGCATAGCTATGGCATAACAAGATAAAGTGAATAAAGAAATGAAGACGGAAGAGAATGAGGGATGAACAATGTGGCAAAAGAGAAAGCGAAGGAGGCAAAGAGAGGGCCAAGAGGAGTGTGTGGTGTGATAGAGTCTAGATGAGAGTGGGCGGTGGTACAGTACAGCTGTGGCTATGAGTTCATCTAATAGCTCCAGGCCCATTGGGGGAGAGGAGGAGAGAGAGAGAGAGAGAGAGGGCGAGAGAGATAGAGGCACCTCACATCCTGCTTTGAGTTTGTGTGGGCTTACTTCACTATTACATAGTTAAGATATGCATGTACATGTAGATGAATGTTTTGTACACGTAATTGATGTGCATGAGTGCTTGGTTGTGCCAGAAGATCTGTTTACATTTGTTCTTAGCATGCATTTTGGGTGATCATATTAGAAAAGTGGTAACAAATAACAAACTGCTATGTTTACATGCTGTCTCCAAAGGGAACAGACAGAGTGGAGTGTGTGTACATTGTAGGAGTTGTGTTTAGATTTTTTTGATTAGATGTCCAATTTAGTTGTCCAGGGCAATCCAGAACAGATTAGTGTTTACATTACAATATTTGTGGTTATTCTATATGTTATACTTCAAACCACCTTGGCAACAAACTGAATGGACCACAGTAATAATTACTTTTAGTTTCATTTTCCTATGCCCAATTCAGTTAACGTTAGCTGCCTGTTCATTATTTGGTGTATGTCAAATTTTCTGGTTCTTTTTCCTACAGACAGCACATGGTGACCTGGAACAACAGGGCTATGGACTGATTGAGGTGTCCCTCTTGTGCTGTCTTGCACGGCACACACCGAGGCTGTGTCAAATAATGGATGCTGTGTCATGGCAACTCTTCATTCAATGCATGCGGGGACTGGTTGCTGGGAGTCCTCGGCAGGACGCCTTCTCATCAGACGCTGCGTCGCGCGGCTGGACACAAAAAAAGGGCCTCTTTTGTTGCCGTCCCAGAATGAGCCTCTGCACATAGCCCACGCTGTCTGAACAACAGCATGCGGCGCTCCGAGCACAATTCCCTCGACACAGACGCTGTGATGTGATGAAAGGGGGTATAAATCCATGTAGTCTGCAGATACCAGAGAAGTGGGCAGATTTTTGAATGCAGATTTCAGATACTAAAAATATGGAGGACCCAGGATGTCAAAGAAATACTAAAAAGAAAAGTGTAACATAATTGTTAAAAAATGGTAAAACCTTTAGGTAGTTGTAACACAAATCGTATGGTTAGTGGTATCCATAATCCTCCTGACTGTATGCTGCTTAGAAATGTGGCTACAACACAAAACTTCAGTTTTCAAAAACTATTTCACCTGTGGTATAACCTAACAACGAAGATAAATGAGATATGCTGTGACTCTTGATTTGCATATAAATCGTAACTACTTTTTTTTTTTTTCATCTGATGTTTAAACAGTATGATTTTCTCCAGTGTAGACTGGACTAATGTTTTCCTGTGAAGTGGATGACTGGCTAATGAGAAGCTTAAAAGATGATTACCGACGGAAGATTCAGAACCCTATTTGCTGATAATAGATGCATGTATCTGGCTCTGACATGGCGCTGAATGAACCAGGGTCAGATGCTCTGGAGGCTTTTCCTGGCCAAATACAAACCAGTGACAACAGAGCATTAACGTGCCCCTGTGTTGCATCTGGTGTTGACTAAATTGACAGACACAGACACAAACACACGCACATACATATACAAACACACACACACACACACACACACATGTTTCCGCACCCACACACACACAAATATACACACACAAACACACCCCTAGACACACATACATGCACTGACACACACACACACACACACACAAAGAAAGGCCAGAGAGGGACGTGAGCCACGTGAGAACGTGGAAACAGTGTGTTTGCTTTTCAGTGAGGGAGTGCAGGGTTGGGAGCGAGAGGAGAGGAGATGAGGGGAGGGGAGAGGAGAGGAGCAGGAAACACGGAGTCATGGAAATCAGAAATTGGCAGAACGGAGCGAGTGCCTGTTCCACAGCACAACAAGTGCCTGGCCCTGATAGGAGTGATGGCCGCATTGTTATTGGTGTCCTGTAGTTTTATGGGGGCCATAAGGAGGGCAACGGCAACTTTATTTGTAGATTATATCCACTGGATGCATGCATCTACATGTAAGGATGTCTGCTCAGATGTGTGTGTGCGCGTGTGTATGCGTATGTGTATGTGTGTGTGTGTGCGTGCGTGTGTGTGTGCGTGAGAGAGAGAGAGAGAAAGAGAGAGAGAGAATGAGAGAGAGAAGCATGAACATGTTTACTTTGTACAACTAGAAACGCTAGAAATGCTTTGGCAATGCAATGTGTGTTTTTGTCATGCCAAAAAAGCTTTATTGAATTGAACTAAATTGAATGGTAATTGTAGGCACTCATAATCAAGCACTCATACTGTATTCTCTGGTGGCATTTCTGTAGCCATCGCTGCAAATATCCACCTTTTGTATCTGTACTGATACTGTATCCCTACGTCCCAGCCTGATTTGGCCTGTCTGGTTACTAGACTTATATTTCTTACCCCTCCTTGGTATGGCTGACCGTGCAGTTTCCTGGAGTCATACTGGTGAGTGAAGGACATGTGTTCCAGTAAGGCCTTCGACTGCCCCAGTGGGTGCAGTGTTGGGACTGTGGGCGCGCACACACACACACACACACACACACACACACACACACACACACACACACACACACACACACTGACAATGAGATCTAACCTCAAAATCTAACAGTGACAGTAGTCTAGAGGATTTCTAAACCTTTAGAGACTGATTACGTAACACGAGTGTGGCCACGTCCCTTAAAGAACTGCAATACAAGAAAAGCATCTCACATGCATTGAAGATTTACAGGATTATTTGTTTGTTGTTTATCTGATTGTTTGGTGCTATCAATGTATCAAAAACAACACAAAAGTGCTATCACGTGTATCTAAGCACTGCACTAACCAGTATCCCTCCCCACTATGATATTCCACATAACTACTCAAGTAAACATGTTGAATATCCATCATATTAGGCCAATAGATTATATGAGCTCTTTACATGCTTCTGGTGACTACAAGCTGCAGTGCAGAGATACTGATGGAGGATAATGCATTTATTCATAGTCTGAAACACACACACACACGCACACACACATACACACACTAGTCTGAAACACACACACACACACACACACACACACACACACACACACACACACACATACACACACTAGTCTGAAACACACACACACACACACACACACACACATACACACACTAGTCTGAGTGAAGAGACAGTGTTTCCATACAGACATACAGACTGTGGATTGTCCATGACACATTAGCCGACAAAAAGGGTAACAAGAACCAATGAAAGAGAGGAACAGGGACAGAGAATGAGTCAAATGGCAAGGAGAGTAATAGATAAGACACACACACACACACACACACACACACAGAGAGACTTACTAATGGCAGTAGTGATGGTGCTGCCCTTCTGATCTGTGGCAGGAGTGAGTGGGGTGGGTGTGATGGGTTGGTAGTCTGTCCTTTGAGTGGTGTTCAGACTATATGGAGCCTTAGGCCTCTCAATCTTCACATTATCAGTAGCCCACCACTTAAACTAAAAATAATTATGTATATAATATATTCATTTGACTACTACTTTTACTAGTTTTAAAATATATGTTAACACGTATTGTATGTAGCATGCAATATTCTTATCCAAAAATCATGGCATCTATCTAGCTGGCTGTCTGTCTATGTGTGCATGCCTGACAAACTATAAACACCTGTTCATCCTTTGTGTTGTCAGTCTCCATGTAAAAGACAGGGGCATTCAAGAATCTGGCGTTAGTTCGAATGAACTTGGCATTGCAAGGCTGTGGTACATTGTGCGTCTTGAGAAGTTCAGTTTCTTCCGGAGAACGTGTGGCATATTTATGGTGATGGTAAATCTTATCAGGTTCAATTCTGTCCGGTGCATTCTCGTTGAATATCCTGAAAGTGTTGGGGCTGCAACACACGGAAAAGATTTGTTCTCGCCTGACATCCTGGTTCTGATTAAAAAGTTCAAAGACCACTTACGCAATCGTTTGTCTAAGTAATTGAACAAACGAACGGGCCAGATATCCAACAGACTGGTCGGTGAGACATTGTTAAAAATGATTGGATATTTTAACTATCATTAATTGCATAAGCTTTATGATTGTGTTCCATTTCTATGACGTAATTATAATTTTACTTACTGGAAGGAGCCTTGCACCTTTTTCTTGCGCGGGAAACATATCTCCGCAGACTGGTGCATGACAGCAGAAGGGATTTGAGCGGGTGCAGTTGTTTTGCATTTATGAAACTTTTTGTCTAGGTCACTGTTGTCAAGTTGCCACGCAACGTAAGTCGGCAAGCCCTTCATTCCAATTTCGACACAAGCTCTCTTTGTCATTAAGCAGCAGGCGCGCATTTTTCAGAAAAGCCAGTAATATCGACATGTTTTAATTTCAGTGTTTCCCGATACTAAAAACGAGGACATTTATTTTTCATATATTTCATCCTTATATTTCAAAATATATACAATTTTCTTCGATGTTAGATTCCCGAATGCTTTATGGGAAAATAGGGAAAGGCACAGAGTGACACTTTCCAGCCGTGTTCCTGGTCTTCTCACCAGCTACATCTGCCACCTTTGATCTCCTGGGCCATTTACTTCAGGACTAACACGTAACTCAGTTATGGACCATCAGGGCATTGCTCCCCCAACACATACACACACGCAAGCGCTCTGACTCTCTCTCTCACCGCTCACACACACACACACACACACATACACACGTACACTAACAAGTGTCATGGCAACAGCACAATTGCACTCTGCATGTTCATTCTGAGTCTGGAGAATTTAATCTGACATTGCAGCATTTGCCTATTATATTTAAATCTGTTCTGCAAGATCATTTATAAGCAAGCAAGCAAGAGTTTTTTTGTTTTTGTTTTTTTGTCATGCTTACCACAGTCACAGACACTGTGTGGCTGCAACAGTCTCTCCGCCATGTATAGAAGAACCTGGCATATGGTATTTTGATATCTGCTCCGGATTATAAGAAGATGATGCCAAACAGATCCTGGGTACATGACATTGGATTGTTGTGTTCCCATTATCATACCAGATTATTTGGGGGAAACTCACTTATTTCCCTGCTTTGTGATACAGCCGGATATTCACTTGTAACAACTGCAGCCAGTTTCCCCCCCCAACACCCCAAAATAGTTGTTTGTTGTGGTGACAGTATACTGTATGTCAATACTATAAGCACTTATGTTACATATGCCTTGTATGCCTACTCCATGATGTTGAAGCTAATTGTCCAGAGTAGATCATTTTTTTACATTTAAGAGAATGTTAAAATAATCAAAAAATCTTGGCTGATCAATTAGATCAACCAGCTTTGAATGCTCCATTCAATGAAATGGACTAACCAGTCAAGGTCCTTATGTGCATGACAGTTCATGTCAGGGAGCTCCGACCCTTGATCCAGTCCTCTATATACCCAGCCATAGACAGCCTATCTGTGCTGCTGAGTGAGCAGCCAGGTGCGTGAACCTGGGCGAGATCATCAGTGATCCAATTATGTGAAGCTTCGCTCCGCAGCCTCCACTTCAGACTGAGGAGTGTGAGATAATTGTGCTTTTCTCTCTCTCCTTCTCTCCCAGAGAATATGAAACACTTGAAGTGAAACACAAACACGTTGTCCATAAAGTTGTAATCTAAACAAAGATGTTGTATTCAAGCAGTGCAGTATGAACACCTAATCCAAAAGCATTACATTCATTTGCCATACAGATACTCTATACTCTGAGAGAGTTAGAACTAAAGTGCATCTAATACCATGCATATACGAGCATTTATAAAAGTAGTAAGCTAAAGACACTTTAGTATGCATACAAAGTATATTAGGATATAAGCCAAATCGGAACATTAGAAAATGAAAACTACATTCTTATTGAACTGTTGTTTTTGTTGCTGTTGTTGTTGACCCATGGCACCCTCCCCCCTCCCTCTTGTTCTTGGTTGAGAGGATTCTGTTGCCCCCCCCCCCCCAAAAAAAACCCAAACCCCCCCAATCCCCCAAAGCCCCCATGGTCAGTAACAGTGGATGACAGGAGTGTTTTTTATCTTTGCCACCAGTGGCTTGAGCCCAGTGCTGCACTGATTACCCTGTCTGATCCCGAGGATTAGACCGAGCTGCATTTCATGCCCCATACAGCACAACACAACACAACACAACACAGCACAGCACAGCACACGTACCATATGAGTGGAGGGAGGGGACAGAGCTTAAAAAAAAAGGATTTATAAAATGCAAAAGAAAAAGAAATGGATTGATGAATGAATACATCAATTAATGAACAAATGGATGAGATTTAGAGATGAAAAAGGCAGTGAGTGAACAAAATCACATTTCTTCCATGGTTGCTGAAATATGACAGAAAAACAAGTGAATGAATGAACAAATCAAATGAGTAACTGAATTATAGCCAGATGATAGACACCAGCCAACACATTTTCTTGCCGCTGCATTTTTGAACACCACCAATACACCACCCATTGGTACAGTACTGCTGCTGCCCTGAGTCAGTCCCTCAGTCCATCAGTCAGTCAGTGAGTGAATGAGTAGGTTAGTGAGTGAGTGTGACTAAGTGAGTGAGTGAGTCCTGTGCAGTGCAGTACTCCTCTGGTATTGGGCTTCATTGGGCTTCACTGGCTCCCCACTAGTGCTGGGCTCAGGATGAGCCTCCCCTTCTAATCTCACTGCTGCCAGCTAAGAGGATTCCAGCCCGGCTTCCTGCCAATGAGCAAGCAGCTCTGCTAGCCTGCCACGGACAGAAGAGCATGCTGGGAAATGAAAGAAGACAGTCCATTCCTTCTTTCCTTCCTGTCTGTGCGGATCTTAAACTGATGTTTTTTTTTTTTTATTTGAAGGGTCTCATTTTTTCTCTTTCGCTCTTCATTTCTTCTGTGCAAGCATGAAATTTGATTAGCTTTGGCAAACTATGTAGTTTAAAGAGACAGGATTCATCCTCCCTGTTTTGTGGGCAGACTTTGAAGGATCTGGAAGATTTAAGCAGCTTCATGAAGGATACACAAGTGAATGAGTCGTCTGGCTCGTCATTGACTGTTGTAGTGGTGCGAGGTTATTTTTAGACTGCTAGAAGAATGGTCCTGACCCAGCCTCTCTCTTTCTGTCTTTTTTCTTCTTTTCTCTTTTTTCTTCTCCTTTTTCTCTGTCTCCTTGGTGCTCTGGATGGTCTGTGTAGCAGTGGGCAGAAGTGCACTGTGGGTAAAATACTGACATTCTCAGGAAGAATGATAGTATATTAAAACCTGGAAATATGACACTATTCTCAGGTTTCTATTAGATCTCTGAGTACTGTAGCTTATTACTGCTGTGTGTGGCTCTGTTGGGCCTGCAATCAGATGATGTCCTAAGACCAGCTGGCAGTTACCAAAACCATGCACTTTATGGTCAGTGACACTACAAAACATGAAATGATAAATAACATTCACACAGGCCATATTAAAATATTAACATTTATTGTTATGTGCATTTTCTGGGTAACATTTTGCCAAGTTTCATGACATTCTTTCAGTTTCAGTTTTCATCATGGCACACACTCACACTGCACAAATAAATACATCTATTTATATATATTTTATAATATAATATTTTTATAATATAGATATTTATATTTCTAATGCACTTCACACTGTCACAATTCTTGGAGTGACCTCAGGAAGAACTAGGATGTGCAATCTTTAGGCATTCATTTAATCAGATAACAGTACAATTTTTGCATTTACCTTTTGCATATACCTGCATAACCCTCCATGATGTCTTTCACTCTCTGAAGGCACATTTCCTCATAAACAACATTTTTACCAAACACCATTTGTGTGAGAGAGATCAAAACAATAGCATAGTATCATATACTCTCAAGACCAAATATAATGCTTATATCATTAAAAAATGTGAATTACTGTGGGATTAATCAAACAAAATTTGCCCTTTCAAACTTATTTGACCAGACACATATTGACCATATACTGTAAGATTAAGCAACATTTGTTACTGTCTTTAGCAGCACTGCTAATGCTGCTAACCTGACTCGTCACTAAATGAGATAATTTGGCAACGGTGAGGAAATTTACAGTACTTGAGTGATCAGTTAACCTCAACACCTCTAATCCAGTGTCAAACAGGGGTTGGCTTTAGGGGGAGTGAGTGTGTGTGTGTGTGTGTGTGTGTGTGTGTGTGTGTGTGTGTGTGTGTGTTTGTGTTTGTGTGTATGTGTGTGCAGGGGAGCTTGGTGTTTTAATAACGTGTACCAAAGCCGCGGATCTCCAGTTTGGAAATCTCCTTCTCATTGGTGAACTCGGCGCGATCAATACGGGAACTAGGACTGCCCACTTTGCTCAGCCACATCTTCCTATGGAAAGCCAGGGAAGACAGTCAGATGTCTGTCTATGTTTTTATTTGGGAAATTTAATCTATTTAATGCAAGATCCTTAATTTCCTCACAGCACAGAAAAAACAATGTCCAAAACTAACCTAATGGTTATCACACATACAACTCTACTTGGAGTTGGAGACTTTAAAATGCAACGTAGGTTAACATTTATATTCCTGGCACACACTGTAATCATATTTTATTTAAAAATAAGCATACATTTAAACTGTCTCTCTTTCTGTCCCTCATTTTTATTCTCTCCTTCTATCATTAATTTCTCTCTTGCATTTGTTATCAGTATTCCTCTCACTCTACCCCACCTCTATTTTTCTTTCTTTTTTTTTCTTTATCCCTCCCTCTCCCTTTCTTTCTCTCTCCCTCCCCATCTCCCTCTCTCTTCCTGTCTCCCTTTGGGTATGGATGGACAGTCTCCCTCCAGTTCTACTCTCCTGAGAGCAGCTAAATGCATTAGAGCTCCAGGCCCCCTGGACGTCTCTCTCTCTCTTGCAGGCCTGACTGGATAAGTGCATACGGGAATGGACACATATACACACACACTTGTGTGTGTGTGTGTGTGTGTGTGTGTGTGTGTGTGTGTACAAATGAACCGTATTTAAAGCACAGGCATGAACCATATTAAAGCGACACCATGCAGTTCTTTTACCTTAAAATAACAGCTTCAGTCATTCCTAAACTACTCTATCACTTACATAATAATAGGTGTCTCACCAATCACCAATACACATCCAGAATGCTTCATAATACATTGTGTTATACTGCTGATACAGTGAACTGCTATACTGCTGAACATGGTCCATTTCATTGCATTTTGACTGTCTGAGTGCTGTCTTAGCACTACATGGCAATGGATTTTAAAACCAAGAAATATCTTTCAGTGTTAACAACAGTTGCAATTAATTATTCAACTGCAACACATTTAGCAACAAACGCACAACAAAGCTATTCTCTCTCATCTTTCTTTACTCCATTCTTCTAGAATCTTTTCAGTCTTTCAAAAATCCCCCTTCCCCAGGAAACCTCCTCTCTATACATTCCCTTGACCCCCCCCCCCAAACTTGACCTCCGCCTCAGCCGGAATTCAATACCACACAATCAGTTTGGTGCGAAGGATTAAACCTGATCAACGAGTGTGTCCAATGGAGAACAACAGAGCTGCGAGGAGGAGAGAGAGAGGATTACGGCCAAGTAATAGAGGGATATTTGGGGGGAAACCAGGGAGGAGGAAGAGGAGTAGCCTCTCTCTGGAGTTCTCTTCATCCCCTCTCAACACGCCATCATCCCTCGTTCTTTCTTTTTTATTAGGGGGGAAGACAAACGACTTTGTTTTGGAGCTGGAGCTGAGTATGGAACGACGTCATCCATTCTGTGGGTGTGTTAGTGGAATTAGAGGAGAAGGAAACTCCACCCGCAAATACAGAGTGTTTGTGTGTGTGTTTGAGAGAGAGAAATAACATGACAATGTACTTATCTGACCAGATCAAGGTTAAAGGTCAGAGAGACAATCAAAGCACCTGCACACACATCTAGTCTGCCTCAAACACAAACTCACACACTCTCATGCTCTCTCTCGATCAGACACACACACACACACAAGCTGCAGTGTATACAGAAGCGAGATGGTCTCTGTGGAAACGGATAACCTCTGCCCCTCAGGGTCTCTAACCCAGGGCTTTAATAACCAGCTCCAGACACACATATCACTCTCTCACGACACCCTCAGCTGAACACTCACTGAGCCTCACAACACACACACGCACAAAATCGCCAGTTTTAGTTCTCTGCTTGTGTCTATCAATGACCGTCATTGTGTGTGCTCTTTCTCTCCCTCTCTTTATCTTGAACTTTTTCAATCATTCTTTTTTCAAATGTCCCTAAATTGTACCCCCCCTCCCCTGTGCCTTTCTCTCTTCCTCTAATAAACTCTCCCTTTCCTTTATTCTTCCTTCCCCTCTGACATCACCCTCACTCTCACGCTTCCTCCCTCTCTCTCTTCCTCTCTCTCCATCTATCTCTTTCTCTCCCTTCATGCATGCAGGTCCATGTGAGCAGGCTGCACATTGCTCATTGTGTGGGAGAGGAAGAAGGGCCGGCCTGCAGAGACTTTGAGGAAGTCAGATAACATTGAGGAGAGGGGGACAGGAAGAAATATTGCTCTCGGACCCTGGGATGCGTGCAGCACTGGCCAAGGCTAACAATCTGACAGCACTGCACGCACCGGTGCAGTGTTTGTACACAAGCGAGGAGAGATGACGTGTGTGAGTGTGTTTGTGCCTGTGCGTGTGTGTGCAGAAGTGTGGATATGCATCTGGAGATTATATATATTCTATGCATTCGTACAAATCTATGAATTTAAAAATCTTGTATCTTTTCTTCTCTGCATCTCTGTGCATACATACGTGTGTGTGTGTGTGTGTGTATGTCTTCAGAATGTAAGTTTCTATGTAATTGAGTGAATACCAGATGACAGTTCCATAGTTCTCAGAATGAAAAAGAGTCTGCCATCCTTAGCAGCGCTAGCAGAGTCTGGGCCCTCCGTTCACATTTCCCACACAAACACCCTGGCTAGAGAGAACCCATCTTGACACCCCTCGTCTGCCTCTGCTGTATTTTCCACTACGGAGAAACTGCTCCACCCATGTATCTACAACAAGCACTAATGGCCTTGGCTAGTCTACAGACAGAGCTCCATCCCTCTCTCTCTCTTCCTCCCTCCCTCTCTCCATCCCTCCCTCCCTCTCATCTCTGTTGCACGCTGCATGGCTAGTAAAGTAAAAGCTCATGTGTGTGCAGGTGTGTGTGTGTGTGTGTTTGGGCGTGTGTGTGTGTACGTTTATGTGTCTGAGTGTGTTATCAGTCTGAGTGTGTTATCAGTACAATACAAAGGTTTTAGCTGACACCCTTTGCCGTGTGTCACAAGAGGTAAAAAAAAAAAAAAGGCTTTCTTTTTGAGAAATGCAAACGTGATATCCCAATGAAAGGATCATCCTCACATAGTGTTAGGTGATGTATGCTTAGAGGATATTTACTGCATGTATCACTAGTGTGTTGAAAATGAACTAATTAATTAAACTAAAAATACTTATGTAATGTAAGTAAGTAATGCAAGTATCATGCATGCTGAGAAAAATGACTGCTAAGGAAGCTCATGTGATAGAACATTTAGAGTGCCTTTCTGAATGACAGTAAGAAAAGTGTGTGTGTGCATGCATTTGTGTGTGAGTGTGTGTGTGTGTGCGTGAGAGAGAGAGAGAGAGAGAGAAGAGAGGGAGCGTGTGTGTGTGTATGAGGAAGAGAGAGAGAATGCATGGTGTGGGAACTTTATATGTGTGTGTATGGTGAGATTCTCATCCATCCAGTTGGCCCTGACTGTTTAAATATTTAATGAAGAAACACATTTTCTGTTCACTCGCATCTCGTGCTGGTGAGCTGGAATAAAAGGAGGTAAGGAGGAAGAGAAAGAAAGAGGGAGGAGGGGTTATTGGGGTGAAGAAAAGAGAGAGAGGGGAAAAAAGAAAGAGAGAGACAGACAGACAGAAAGAGAGGCTTTTCACCATGGCAATAGCTGAGCCCTAAAAAACTGTATCCCAGCAACGATGAGTGTGTGGTGTAGAAACTAGCCAATAGGGACTCCTTAGACAGCTAAAACAGGAAGAGGTCTCACCTCTTCCTAAACACAGTTACAAAGACATAGATATAGAAACAAACCCTGCTGGGGGGAGACAGAGGGAGACAGAGAGAGAGAGAGAGAGAGAGAGAGGTCCTCTGGGCCAGGGAACTACTTCTCCATCAGGTGAAATTTTATGGATGGCTACCCACCACATTCAAATCCAAGCCAGAGGGCCACACCCTCTCAGGCGCACAGGAACGCTCGGTCAACAGCCAACTATCCCCCCAAATGTGACATTCTCCAGCTGTGCAAGTCTAGGTGGAGTCTCTCTCTCACTCTTGTGTGTGTGTGTGTGCTGTGTGAATCTCTCTTTCCCCAGTGTCTGGTTCTGATTTGCTAGTCCAGAGGGAGAAAGGGGAGAAGGGGTGTATGATGTCATCAGTGCAATCCTACCAAGCCCCCTAACTGCTAACTCCCAAACCCACCCTAACTGACATCATCTCTCACTCTCTCTCTCTTGCTTTCTTAATTCCCTTGACACACCCACTACACACACACCTAAATATATAACACATAAGACTTTTTTTTTATCTCAAAGTGAGAATGCTAGTTGTTCAGTAGACTGGTACTATTCATGAGAATTGTCCATGCTGCACTTCAAAACATAATACATGTCATAACATATCAAAACAGACCATGTCCCAAAGGCCAACAGTGTGCTATTCACTGTGATTAACAATGATCATTTTCTTTAGAAATATCAATGTAATCCTTTAAGGTATAACGCCCATAGATACAGAGGCAAGCCTGGTTAAGGGGGTGGGGTTGGACAGGGTTTGGGGAGATTGCTCAATAATAATAGATCACTAAGTAATACTGAATCAAATGCATGAGATAGTTTGTCTGTTTGCTTACTTTGGTGTAAACTAATATCAATTTTCCATGTTTTGTTAATTCCAACAACACTGACAAAAGTGTCACCAGTGGACTCACCATTTTACATCCTCCACGGGCAGCCTGATTAGCTCAGTTTAGCAAGTTAAAGTTAGCTACCCTGGTGATAAAAACGGTAGCGAGTTAGCAAGCTAACGAAGCTAACAGTTATCAACCAAAATTGTCCTAAATATCGTGTTTAGAGGTGTACCAAGTTGACAATGCACATAGGTCAGTTTGAACAACATTAATAGCTGAAAGCATTGCCCTCAGAAATGAATAAAGATCCATCTAAATTGTGATAAGTAAAACTATTGGCAGGGCACCTAACTGATTTACAAAATGAACCTCTGTTTTCCCCCACGGTACCCACGAGGAGCTTTTTTGTGGGCGTTAGCCCAGTGCTTCTCAATTATTTTTCTGTTACGCGCCCCCAGGAAAAAGAAAAAAAAATCGCGTCCCCCACTCTCCGCTGCGACTATAAATAGTATTATTTGTTACACTTTATTCTAGCACGGCAAAACAAAAGCATGTTCCCCATGGTCATACGCGCGCCTTCCCCCCGGCATCGCACCCCACTATTTGAAAAGGACTGGCCAGACTTGCCGTCTGCCTTTATGTGTGCATCTGTGTACAACGTTGCCACCCAGTTCTAGATATTTCTATACAGATAAAACTATCGAAGGTTGACATCTAGTGGTCAAGTGCATGCATTGCACCACACAATGATGACTTGCACTTGCTGTGAACCTGCAAGAGGTAACAGCTACAATAGCTACATCAAAACAAGTGTGTTTGTCCAATTGCAATAATACAAAAAACATCTCTCTATGGTGCCTCTGATGGAAATAAACTAACCTATACTGAAAGCTTTTCTCTGATACTTACAAATTTTGGACTTACATCTCTTTGACTTTTTCCGGTGGCCCCTGCACCTGTCCGATCACCGTTCCCTGTCGAGTGTTCTTCACCCATCCGTTAACGCCCAGCTTCTTGCCCTGGTCCTCTGTGTACTGCGAAGAGGAAACCGTCAGAGGAAATCAATTAGCCGAATTGCATAATTAGTCCAATTAATCAATTTACCAATATGCATATTGAGCAGATTAGTAGGCTTGTAATTTGCAGGTAAATACGAAGGGGTTGCCCACATTTGCGATCTATTTGCAAATGATTATTTAATTTAACACTGGCCAAGATATAGGTTATGACTGGAAACATATTTTCCTTGAAATTCTTGGAAACCTGCAATAAAGTGTTCTCACCATTCTGAAGCAGACACCTGAAACAGAAACATTAATGGCTCGATGTTAGTGCATAATTACATTTTACACTTTTTTTTAGGATGCAAAAGAAACTGACTTTAGAGTATTTGTTTACACCCCACCTCGACAGGCTGTAGACTGTTAATAAATTCAACTATTTAACTAAAGGCTTATAGATCAGTCTACAGTCAGTCCACGATAGTGAGTTATGTTTAAAACACTTTGAAGGCGGGGCATGAGGGCCGCACCACTCTGAAGGCTGGAGCACCAGCTTCACACGGCATAGCTTACGCACCCTGCACGTTTCCAAAAATCTCGAAATCAACGGAGGCATAATTTGCACCCCCGCTGTCGCTAGCGTTCGAGGACATTGCGAGCAGAACAACGGCAACAGACACAACGACAAACACCCTGTAAAACCCGAAATAATCGCAGTGCATGCACGGATTCCGCTGCCCCAACCTCCAGAACATAACAAATCTGAAGAGCGCTGACGACGTTAGTGTCGCATGTTAACGCGAGATTTCGGACTAGTCTTAGAGATTTTTGGATCTTGTAACATAGCCTAATTTACAGTCGGCACTCGGTATGGTGCAAGACATCCCCACATAGATTCTACTGAATGCCATATGTCGCAGCAATTATTCGTCCACGTACTTTAATTAGGTAAATTGTCAGTCTAGGAGTGATACAGTTGGCCTGTCTGCATTTCTTCTCAGAGCATTTAACAGGGCTAGAGTTAACTCGCCTTCGGGTATAGCTTACATTATTAGCCTAACCTTTATTTTGACTTTATTGAAAGAGTAAACCACTTCACTGTGGTCAATGGGATTTTTTAAGCGTATGCCCACCCAAATTTCAGTTGAATTTGCACTATGGTGCCAGTAGATGGCGATCGAAACATTTGGCACTCAGAGCCGTTTACAGCGTCTACACGGCTCTGTTGGCATCAGCACCGTCTATTGGGCTCGGTTGGCACTACTGTTTATAGCGTTGATATGGTAAAACGCACTAAGCATAGCGATGCCATGTTTAATTTTGCTGCAAATTAAACTTTATGTCTATTGTTGAGGTTAGGCCAGACTCCATCTGATTCATTTTTATTTTGTCAGCAAACTTCAGCTTTGTCAAATCTCAAAAGATGATCAAAGACAGATTTTTGTGCTATTTCACAAATAATTTATTGTCATACATATGAGTGACACTCCATGTTTAATATCAATGGAAGTAATTGTAAGTCTTCATATAAAATGTTTTTGGACATATTGCATGCATGAGAACACACACACACACACACACACACACACACACACATCAATATGCTTCAAAGATATTGTTATCCAAGGTATGTCATTCACTAACTATATAACAGGGCTTATATTGGCTATTCCCATGTTGAGAGCTTATCTCTGGGTGATGTGATGTTACTGTTTGCCCTTCCTCTCACTTCCTGTCTCCTGTGTCACATCTGTCTGCTTGTCTGCATCTGCCTCGCTCTGATGTGAAGTGCATCGAAGCTTTACCAAATCCCCGGCAATAGTGCAATAGTGTCCCAAATCTCCTTTTTAGGTTTTGGGGTTTGGCAAATGTTGAATGCCAATCCTCTCTCTCTCTCTCTCTCTGTATATGTGTGTTTGTGTGTGTGTGTCCTAAAAAAATTAGACAGTTAAAATGATTGACATCGCACCCAAACATGTGATTTGCGACGACTACTAAGCCAAGACAGCTCACCGCCCACAGCTCACTCCTCAATTTACAAATCTTTCTCTCTCTGTCTTTCTCTCTGTGTGTGTGTGTGTGTGTGTGTGTGTATGAGAGCCCTTCAGATTTGTAAGAGGCAACACACACACACACACACACATACACGCACACTCAACTAAGTGCAGCTGACACAAGCAGACAAGGCTGCCGAGAGAAGCCTCCTTCCTGACATCTGCCTTGCAAACAGCAGACAATTAACACAGATAAACACCCCGCTATCAGCACCCCATCACAACATGCCATGACGCAGCATGGGCAGATAGGGGCTAGGTTTATACTGCTGTGTGTGTGTGTGTATGTGTGTGTGTGTGCATGTATGTGTATGCTGTACGAGTGTGTGCGTCTGTGTTTATGGGGATGTTAAGGTTTAGGGTATTTGTTTTGTTTGTACATCTTTGTGTGTGTCTGTTGTTGTTGAAGCTTTGTCGACTCGCTTGACTGACTGTCAACCATCTGTGTGTGTGTGTGTGTGTGTGTGTGTGAATGTGGTGTTTGAATGTGTGTGTAATTGTCTGCATGTCAGTTGCTCTGTGTGTGTGTGTGTGTGTGTGAGCTGCACATGCATCTCATTGCAAGTCCTTGATTAGTGGAAGACTTAATCAGGGATCGTCTCCTTTCACATTTTTTTTAAACTTCCAAATGGATTTTCTGTCTGAGATGGTAGTGCTGAATCTGGTGAAGGGTCGATGGGTCCAGTTCACCATGCCAATTCTTATAGCCCCCACCTCCCCTGAACACAGACACACACACACACACACACATAAACCCATAAGTACACCCCTCATTCTAGCCAGTGCCTGTCTGTGAAACAAAGTGCCCCCAAGGCATTGGCAAACATGGTCTGTGTGTGTGTGTGTGTGTGTGTGTGTGTTTGCTCACAGGCCTGTTTTGTGTATGCCTGTGTGTGAATAATGGCGGGAGCTTCCATCATTATCTGCCGCTTATCAAACGGACATGTTTTAGTCTCTTGTCTGACTTGTCCCTGCCAGATCTGAGACAGTTAGAGACACACAGACACACACTCCACAAAAAAAAACAAAAAAAAACTCAACCCAGCGGGCCCTTATGCCAGTCCAGCAAACTACCACACACAAATTCTGCACTCCAGTCTTTTAATTATTCATTATTCAGCAATTAGTAATCCATCAATACACAACTCAGCACGCAAGTGAGGAAAGGCCCCCCCTTCCCTCGTCGGCACACAGAGGCCATTGGGACTGCTATTTCGGAGGGAGGTGGGCGCAATTTTGCCAGCCCAGCTTGGGGACCCGGGGTGAGGGAAGGCGTGTGTTGATCACAGTAGGGAGAGTTCCCATGCCTCTCTCTGCTCTCCATGAAACCAGGTCCCGACCCACAGCAGGACAGGAATTTGTTTTTTTTGGGGAATTGCTGTTGAGTATTTAATGAGGTGGCAGTGCCCACATACCCGCTCTGTCTCTCTCTCCTCACTCCATTGGGCTCGGCTTGTGCCCAGTTGCCAAGCTTTGCCAACAAAAGAAGAACACGCTGCCAACACAAGAAGATTTTTTGTCCTCTATTTATTTATTTTTGAATAGGGGTCAGACATTGTGAAGGCAGTTACTTACTATCGCAGTCACAGTCCTACCCAAGCAGAATACACCATCATACATTTTTGGCAAAATCGGCAGAAATACAGTTGGCATCGGTTGGCAGTCACTGCTTGTTAATGTCGTGGTGCCCACATCATGTACCCCTCACCCCCCCACAAACAGACACACACATTCACCCATGCTGTGACCCGTTCCAATGTCAGTGTCTGTTTAGTTGTGCGGTGGCAAGACTCATAAACGGTCGAGCCGTCTGGCATGAAGGGGGGGCTTTTGTGTGGTGTAACACAAAATAATTCACGGCCTGACCTCATCTCCAGATCCCCAGCATGCTGACAGAGGCGCTAGACATGCATGTAAACAGGCCCTAGGCACTGAGAAAGAGATGGAGAGAGAAAGTGAAAGATGGAGAGAGAGAGAAAGAGAAAGCAAAAGAAGGGACTGTGAGGAGAAAGAGGGAGAAGTGGAGAGAGCAAAAAATGAGGCTGAGGCTGTGTGTCTGACTCATAAACAACATTCCCTAGCATCTCTACGCAAGAGGAGTACAGGGGTGTGTTTCTAGACAGTGTTGTTGCAAACGTCATTAGCAATGTCAATACTTCTGCCATTGAGTGAAGCAGTGCAATGACCAAGATAACAGCGGAAGTTAGCAACGATGCTTTTTTGAAACGCCTCCCAGACCGCTTCCTCAATACAAAATACATGTAGAATTGTGGGAGGTATGTCATACCAATATCATACCAGAGATAGCATGACTACATTTAGGAGGATTTCTGAAGTATTAATGATATATTCTCAAAGCCTTCAAATGCTGCACACAAGTTTTTTTTTAATGCAATGACAAGGAATAATGGTGACATAACGTAAAAGGCTGGAGTATAATAAAACTGCTGTGTATTTTTAATTGTGTGTCTTTGTTTGACAATGGATATAAGAAACTTGAACAGCCATTCAGTGAAATACAGCACAGCATTCATTGCTGCTGCTAATTTGCCATTATTGCCTATCAAGAGAGGTCTGAACGAAACATAAAGTATCATACATTGAGATATTGCAAACTTTCATTAATACATTAATTTCATTAATTATCCTGTAATCATCCAACCTGCAAAAAGTACCTAAAACATTTATTATTTCCAGGAAATTACGTTTCACACTTGTTTATATTTCCCTAGGCATAAATGTGTTATGTATTTCATAAATAAAAAACACAGTGTCTGTAATACTGTGTTATAAATTTGTTTAAGAAAATTTAAAAGACGAAAAGAAAAGATTTTTTTTTGCACTTCAACACCAAATATATTCAATGTATATTATAAATATAAATGTAAAATTATGCTTGCAGTAGGCTAAGGCTGTGGACAACAGACATGGCACTGACACATTGCTTAGCTACAGGTATTACTCCTTTATTATCAGTTATATAATTGTGATCCATATTTTATAAAAAAAAAATTTCATGTAATCTCTACACAAAATACACAAAAATCTTTACATTTCATATAACCATTGACATCAAACAAACACAGATGTGACAAAAACAGTTCACTTTTCATGGAAGTGCATATTCTCAGTTTCCACAATATTTCTAAGAGCCAACATAATAAGACCCATTGCTGGTCGCAATTCCTCTTGAATTTCAAAGTCAAATAAACAAATAGATCCATGTTCATTTCTACATGGAAACTACTTTTTTATCTCTTTTTTCAGTATGAGGGTGGAATCTCTTGTCACATTTAGAGTCTGTACACACGGGAACAATTTTAGGTCAATCAAAGTTTTTTTTTGTATTGTTTTGGCCTTACACGTGGCACCAGTGTTGTTGGTGCCCTGAAACAATATTTTTTGAGAATGGGTCTCACAACTCTGGAGTTGCGTTACCATGGCGATAGACAAAATGTTAACACGGTGGCAACGATGACCACCCCTAACCTGTGTGGCAAACATCCCAAAACACAGTGTCTGTCAGTCAGTTTGTCACATTATTAGAAAATGCCTTTACCTTCTGCCTACTGCCTGCATGGAAATAAATATATAAACCTTTGCTGTAAGCATTGCCTATTCCAGATAGCATAGAAATTTAATGTTAGCTTTGTGGAACTTGCTCTACATAAACTACTGGTCAAGTAACTAGCATGTGGCATGTGAGAAGAATGGGTATTTCCAAATAAACTTCCTCAGTGTAGGCTTTAACCTCCACATTTGCTGAGTGTATTGTCATTTCTTCATGTCATTTTTTTTACCTGATGCTCTGACCTCTACTCAGCGATCGTGACACCTACTGTCCCTGCATGTGTACTACATTGTTTTCACTCAGTTCTCTCATTCTGGAAACAAGGTGTGTGGAGGCCATTTTCTTTAAGCCACAAAAAAAAAAAACACTGCCACAGGTTCTGCGTGTACTTACTCTGTCAGCACACCCTACCTGGGGTTTCTCATCAGTGAAAAGTCACTGGAGTTCAACAAATATCAAAGGAATCATTCCCATCATTCCTAGGTCTCGACCTCCGTCCATACGAAAAAAAACAACAACCACCAATTACACTGACACTGACATCCCTTATACTATGATGCAAAAAACAGTATATTGTACGTCTGCCATGAGATTCAGCTGCTTAATCAATATTAGACAGCAGGCTGTGTATTATAGAAAGTTATGCATGTGTTGTTGGCACCATGTGAGTGCACATATGGAAGTATGCATCTTCACCTGTTCACGCACCAAAGGATCCCATCCATCCCGGCCAAAGGAGCTGTACTGTTAGGGGCCTGTTGGCAGCTGAACTGAGCTGTCATCTTAGCAGGAGTGGGACATAGCTAGGGGGCGTTGGTGTATGTGTGGGGATGGGGGAGGGGGAGGGGGAGGGGGAGGGGATGGGTGGTGGGAGGCGGATCCTACAGCTGTACAGTTCCTCGGAACTAAGAATAGCTTTAACTCTGTGTGACCCCAGTGAGCTTCCATCCTATCTGTCCGAATGTATTTGGTACAGGCTAGGTGCTCTGCATGGCATTAAAAGCTTTGGCCTCCCGGGTGAGCTAATTGTGTGTGTGTGTGTGTGTGTGTGTGTGTGTGTGTGTGTGTGTGTATGTGTGTGTGTGTTCACATGCATTTGTGTTGAGTGACTGTAACATGTAACTACAAAGCTGTAATGTCTTCAAGCTGCAAAGTGGGTTTAAGAGCAAGCTTTCAAGCACTGCATAGATTACACAATGGTTATAACTGTTGTTTGTTAGGCTACATCAGTTTAAATTTGAATGTATGTGTGAGTGTGTGTGTGTGTGCGCGCACACACCCGTGCATGTGTATTGAGCTGAGAGACCGGGCAAAAGTGTGATAGGCTATGTGTGAGTGCATGTGTGTGTATGTGTGTGTGTGTACACGTATGTGTGTATGTGTGGGTATGTCTGATTAAACAAACCAGTTTACTAGAAGCATCTGCTCTGGTATAATGGTTGCACTTGAAATGTTCACTGTCACGCCTAGGTGCTAAAACCATCAGTCATGTCTCATCAGAGATTAAGCCATTTCTTCCACATGAGTGCGTAAGCTTGGCCCAAACTTACAATGCCCCATGAAGACCAAAAGGGTGAAGGGGTTCATGTCAGGTTGAGAGCCAGAAAACACAATTGACAGACACTTTTGTGTGTGTGTGTGTGTGTGTGTGTGTGTGTGCATCTGTCCAGGTCCTGGTAGGAATTTCGTCTGGCTGTGCATCCCATTTTACCATTTCTTCCTAATCTTACAATAACACAGCTTTAGTGTTCTTTCCATCACACTTTAACAGCATTCAACAGGTAGAATCAATCAATGACACCAGCTCACATCTGGCTATGATCAGGACCAGATCTGGCACTGATTTGCTCCAAATGCAGGTTGGACTGGTGTTCAGTTCACCAGCAGCAACATTGACAGTTAATCAGAAGCTAGCATCTGGAATAAGGAGAGACCACAAGGCTCATAAGATCTGTCGGTCTGTCTGTCTACCGGTCTGAGCTCATCCAAATCTGTAAAGAATGATAATCTAAAATCAGCAAGTTATTTCTGCAACTGTTGCACAAGTTCAAGTGGCCGTGGCTTTTGTTGTTGCACGGAGAGAACTTCATTATTATTACGATTGCTTTGATTGAAGTAAAAAAAAACCCCTTTGCTCTGTGGTTGTTCTTGAAAATAAATAAATAAATACCAGGCCATGCACATGTTTTTGTTTTGTTTTGTAGGCATTACATGAATTGAGATCCTCTCTAGCGCCAAAGCTGTCATTTTCCTCAAAGTTATGTGTGTGTTTGTTTACTTTTTGTTACCTTTTTTCTTTTCTCTTATTTATTTTTTTTTTTTTTTGGTGCTCAGTGATAATTTCCCGATTGGATTATTAAAAGGTGACACTTGCCTTTTAACGGGTAGATTACACTGGAGGCGTTCATAAAGTTTTGGTTTTGCTGGTTGCAAAGCCATTTTTATATATTAATTTCACTATAGGGCAGTGCACAAAATAGTATTTTGGAGGGTGGGTGTGGGTTAACTTATTTTCAGAAACTAAACTAAACTAAAATGATGTCATACATGACAGACAAGGCCGCTGGCATGAGTTATGTTTCATAAGAATTTACATTTCATTTAAAAAGAATGGAAGGTTCACATTGTGATAGAATTGCTTTTAAAGGTGTTTCAATTTTTTCGACTTCGTTTCTTTTCTTCTCTTTTTTCTGTAGGCCTAGTATGTTTTTAACTAATTATCCTATACAAACAAGCCATTTTATGACATCATGGAAAAAACATCAACGAATACGTTTAGGTTTAGGCTACATCAGAAAGTCAGAGAAATGAGCACTGCAGAGTGAGAGGAGGAGAGAGGGCGCAACTTTTAGGTCCGTCTGATTCCATATCTCCAATAGGCCGTACAGAACCACAGAGAAATAAAGAGAAATCTTGCACGACTTTGGCCATTATATGAATAAAAAAATATCTCTACTCTGTAAATGTAATCACGGCTGCACTGAAATGAACGACAGTAACAAATCGCAAGATTCATTGATGAAAAGATATTAAACCTTGAGGCTATGTCAAGGGTGCAAAAATAACAAAGAAAGCATCGTCCGTTATAAATGCACGTTATAATACATTTACAATTAAATACGTTGGTTAATTGGCAAATTTGATCTTGGCCAAATGAAATGCAGTGATTAATTGGCAAATTTGATCTTGGCCAAATGAAACACAAGATAAAAAGTTTGACCTTGACATTCATTGTTCTGTCTGTCTTTAGAATTATCAGTAGCCCCCAATGTAGTTGCAAATACGCTCGCTGTTTCTGATGATTATAGTTGAACGGGCTAAAGTTGGTCATGGGTAAATTCTGTTTGTTTGTTTTGTTTTTTTTACAAACTTTTAAAACAGCTTGGACTTCTAAACATGTAGCCTAATTCAGTTCTATAAAGATTACTATTCACTGCTTAGCAGCCTATAATAAGCCAAATTTGCCGACTTTTTTCAAATGTCTTAAGAACATCTGTGGGCGCATTCTATTTAAAATGTTTAGTTTACAGGCTTAAATCATTCAAGTTTGTAAGTTAGTGGGTATTTCGAAAGTGTAACTGTTTAGCTAACTGAGAACTCACTTTGCTGAGATGTTTCTTAAAACAAAGATGCTGGTTATATTTTCCCTTTTATTCACTGGTCCTGCAAAAACCTGTTGACCGAACAGCTAGCTTTCAGTTGCTAGTCTACGGTATTCTTTTTAGCTGTTCCTTCTAGCATAGGCCTATACTGTTAAGCCAGATCTACATCTATGAGAGCCTTTTAAAAAAAAGTGTTTCGGCATCATTGTTACCTATTAATGTCATTTTAGAAAATGCGTTCCCATTAATTAAAAGACAAGCATTCTTTGAAATCTTGCATCGCCTTACAAATAACTTGCGACTACTGCCTATATGGCCCTGTCGTGTCTTTTTTGTTTACAGTTTCATAGAATAAGACTCGTCGCGTGAACCGACACAATTTTGCTCATAAAATAATCACAGGAGAACCGCAGTGTTAATTATAAACCGCGCACCGTGATAAAGAAAGATCTAGAAGGGGCAGACAGCGGAAATTTTGCTCATTTGTTTGCTCAACTGGCTTTGTGCTTTGGTAAAACAATGTAAATTTATCATACACATGTTATGTATGATAGTGCCATACACTTTCCTTTAGCCCTTGTGAGCCCTGTCGTTATTGCTTCAAAGTAGGATATCGCCAACCAGACACTGGAGGCGCCCTAACCCGAATAATTACATGGCTCTGGGTGTGCCGTGTAGTTGCAGCGCATAGTGCTACTTCTAGCCCACTTAAATTGCTATACGATGTATTCATGTTATGTTGAAGTAGCCTATTGGTAGACTGAATATATCTTGATATGATGTTTTGAATTTATGCCCTGTTTACCTAATACCAGTCATTTTTTCCCCACACCCATCTTTTTGTCAGTTGTCTAGCAAGTAGTAACCCAAGAAAATTTCATCTGCGCGTGTTAATGGTTTTATTATGCGTGCAGGTAGTGTCACATTACGTCCATCCCGTGTCTGAGCTTGCATGGTCGCTGACGCAGGCGCGCTCTAGCAAAGACTTCAGTTGGAGAGCACCGCGCGCCCTCTCCAGCACTCTACCAGTGTGTTGAGGGATGCGCTAAGTGGTGGTCGCGGCGGGGAGCTCTGTTGACATTGTCCAATATTTTTTTCCCGTCGTCAACAGCAAGTTAGGAGCTCCTCCCCTCTCAACGAGGTAAGCAGGGTAAGACGGAGTCTGCTTAATTACTACTATCTGGAGTCCAAACGACGTGTCCCCTTGTCCTAGAAGCCCCGTCATGCATGCAATGTCTCAATCCGATCGCGTCTGACCTTTTTTCCCTTTTTCAAGTACCAAAAGAGGGGGAGACGGCCCCCCTTTTTTGTTTTCGCCGGGCATGGGAGATCAGAGAGAGCCGACAATGGTGCAGAAGTCCACTTCATTCAGCATCAAGAGCCTGCTGCTCCCGTCGAAGTATGACAGCCCGGACTCAGGAGCCTCCGACGAGAAAAGCGCCCCTGCTTCGGACGCGGAGAAATCACCAGAACCGGCGGACATGGAATCCAAGACTTTAAGTCAGGAGCCGCCGCCGCCTCCCTCCTCCTCTTCCCGGGATGAGGAGGAAGGGAGCACGGAACAACCTACTAAGCAAGGCAAGAATGGGAAATTCGACAAGCCTCCGTTCAGCTACAATGCGCTCATCATGATGGCAATCAGACAGAGTCCCGAAAAACGCCTCACGCTTAATGGCATTTACGAGTTCATCATGAAGAACTTCCCGTACTACCGGGAGCATAAACAAGGATGGCAGAACTCCATACGGCACAACCTGAGCCTCAACAAATGTTTCGTGAAAGTGCCACGGCATTATGATGACCCGGGTAAGGGAAACTACTGGATGCTGGACCCGTCTAGTGACGACGTCTTCATCGGCGGAACGACTGGGAAGCTTCGACGTCGCTCAGCAACATCCAGGGGCAAACTGGTGATGAAGAGAGGTCTTCGTTTCGCGCCTCTCGGACTGGGCTTGGGTGAGCGGCCGAGCAACCCCCTGTACTGGCAACTTTCCCCTTTTTTACCCATTCACCCCCCGCACTATAACGGATCTACCCACGGATTTCTAAACCAAGGACACGGGTACGGCTCTCTGTTGCCCGGCGTTGAGGCGCTAAGCAACGGGGAGGTCTCTCGTCCAATTCTCGGGAGTTCGAGCGGGAGTCTCAACCTATCAAACGGATACGGGGTCCCCGCTCCCCCGACGGGAGGCTTGCTCTCTGGGCATAATGGATATTACGTTCCGGCGACGCAACAAGCGCAGTCCATGCCAAGTGGACCAGGCTATGGCATCTCCACCTCGCCACCTACACTAATATCAGATTCACTACGAACTACTCTTCCTTCTTTTTCCCCACCGTTGTCCAGCGGGTTTTCTGGGGTTTTGTCGCCACATAAGAGGGTCGCGCCCAATTCTTTCTTAAGCTAAACTCGCTTTTGGACGTGTTGTATAAAACTTTTCTTCCTCGAAAGTCCTTGACTCTGACTCCCTTCCCATGATGCGCAACGAAACTACTGCAACCTCCTTTTTTTCAATCCACAAGGACTATAAATTCAATGTATATAAGGGAATATGGTTTTGAATTCTTTCTTAGATTAACTTCATGCCAAAGGCAATAATGTGTTTTTACTATACTGTTGTTATTTATAGGATGAACATTTTAATTTATGTTTTTTTTTTGTTTTTTGTTTTTGTTTAATTTATTGAACTGTACGCTGTTTTTTCTCTCTGTTCATAGGAAACACTGTGTTTGGATCTGACTTTGTCATAATTATTAATATGTTAGGTTTTCTTTACTGATGTGTGTATATCCTCCCTAAAATGCTGCGCCTTATTGACTGCAGTGGACACAGACGGAGAAGATGAGACAAAATAAGGATTATATACAGAAGTGTTTCGCACACTGAAATAGACCACTTATATATTAAAAAAGAAGACTTACTTTTACTTTTTTGAAGATTACTGCACTGAATATATTTTTGGGTGGAATTAAGTTATTCTTGGAAATATTTCAGATATAAGACACACCATCTAAAAAACAGGATAGCCATTTAATCACATAGGCCTATTGCCTAACAAAGGCCAAGTTTGATCTCATACAAGTGCTCAGGAGCAACTCTCTGACCTGTCATAATTCTCGTGCATGATCTCTTCCATGTGGGTCAACAGCAGGGATGTCTAAGCCTAACCCTATGCGGTAATAATTACAGCCATAATTTGCCTCGGCTTACATATTCTATGCAAATTGTCTGCACATAACCTAATATGTAATTGCCATGCCCCATGCAATCTCCAAAATATATCTGAGTATTGTCAATATGAGGATTGTTAATATTACAGAAATGTTGGCTTCTTAGAATTTTCAACACACCAAGCAAAGTCACTCAGTTTTGGGGGCTGCGCCGCGTTTTCGGGTGGCATGGTCCATTCCATGACCTTTAGCAACGCGAAGTTCATATGTCACGTGTTTGCACTTTTAGTTTATAGGCCCAGGCCTTTACAATGTGACACGTTCGTAATAGTTTGCTGTTTTTATTTGTTTGTTTCTGTAAATTTTAAAAAATGAAATGAATGAAATGGCAAAATAAAGTATTGACATATTTCCTTACAAAGAATGTCACAATGTTTTCAAAAAAGTATATGCGAAAGAACCCTCCATTGGGCCTATGTTGATTTTCCCCCCAGCTATTACACCGTCCTTATAGCCTACCACAAATACAAATATCTTTCATTCATGTACGTAAATGGATCTAGAAATCTCCAAGCTGCTCTATGACATGTTTTGTGAACCATACATTTATTTACCACAGAAAAAGATGAAGAAAAAGAAAACACTTGCCTACCCAACATCACAATTTGAATTAAAATGGAATACATCTGCTTTTGTGTATACGGCCCAGGCTACTAGCGACAGAAAGAGACAATAATACCTACTTAGAGTGAAAATATATAAGGCAATACAACTCTAAACAAGCACGTGGGACATTCTCAAACTAGCTAGGCTTGCTTCACTGTACTGATACGTTGAATGCAGTTTTAATATGTTAGCTGCAATGATGTGCTAAAAGATATTTCCAGGCTACTTTTATGCAAGATATTAGACAGAGAGACATTACAAATAGCTTCATTACATGCCACGGCGTTGCTCAACTGAAGGCATTTCAGTATGTACAAGAAGTCACCTGATCCAAGAACGTACCCTAAGCCTAGTCTACTTCACTCCAAGCGAAATCGCCAGTGAAGTGAGTGTGTGTTGGTGAAATGCACGTGAATTACTAAAGCCATTTCTGAATTCCAGACGTTCTGGTCAGAATGCTGGAGTTTGCAGTGACATGGATAAGGTGGACGAATTGCACTGAACATGTTCGGTAACGAGCAATTTCGACCATACAGCGGGCCAAATGAAGAAGACTGTAAGTAATGATGATGAATATCTAGGGGAGCTGAAGCAGCTTACGGGACATGGGGGCAACAGGTTTATGAATCGACTTATAGATGGCAGTAAACAGAGTCGTCTGATTTTGCGACCAACGCTTCATTACCAGAAAGCAGGCAATGAGGTATGCTAATGTGTTCAGATGCGCAGCTCGTGTGCTCATATAGGCCTTCTCCTGTCGAACAAAGGATAAATTCATGAAAGGCAATATGTGTGAGATACGCTAATATCAGTGTGTTTGGATTAGACTAACCGTAGAAAACAGTGGCCTAGGCCGCTGAAATAGCCAGAACAAAGCTGTTCCTCTTGAAGACGTCTCATATCCATGCCGGCAATCTGGATCATAATAATCAACACATCGACAATCGTAAGTTTTCGCTTTCGCTTTCGCTTATATATACATATATAACCCCCCCAAAATCCATTCAACTGATGTCACATTCAAATTTGATTCAATATATGAAATATGAAAGTTCACAGGTTACATTGAAAATAGAATATTTATAAAATGAAATGTTTATTATTATAAACATTTATTTATGTTAATTGTATGCAATTCTCTAAATATTGTGAAGATACCGATTGCAATTGATGAGCAGAAATCTACATTTTAAGCAGATTATGAAAACATTTATTCCAAGTCTACACCACCTTTTGAATCCTTTGTTTAAAATGGGTAGGCCTAATTTTATATAGCTACTGTGCACACATGTAAATAAATTATATATTGATAATAGTAAGTGTTACGTGGGGAACATTTTGTAAATTTTCACAATATTCCTAAAAATAATGAAAATTGAGTTTCAGATGGTCAGATTGTGATACTACATAGTAATAGCCTACTTTTTTAATTTCTTTTTTTTTTTTTAATCTGAATGAAATGCAATAGAGGAGAGGTGGTTAGTGTTCTAAAGTTTGATTTGCATGGCTCTGCACGATTTAAATGATGCATAAATTTAGTTTGTAAAGTTGTCATATTTTGAGGTATCATAACACTTTACATTTCTCATCTATTTAAAAGAACATTTTCAGTAGAGACATGTCATATAATGTACAAATAATAAACACATTGAACTTTGCAGTCCCCCACTCAGCCCCACTTGCCATGTTGCCCAAACCTACGACTGTAGAACAGAACTAATTCACTTATTGTCTTATTAATTGACTTAGTTGTTTATAGATAGAGAAAAACAGAGGGGTATTTTCATAACATAATAAAGAGTGTGATTGCTCAACATTATGAGATGCTTTTTAACGATGTGTCAATAATCAGTATTGTTATATTTTAAAATAGTGTAAACTAAGCACTACAACTGTCTTTTGACAGTTGCATTAATGTTAGTGCAACTGTTGCATTAATGACATTATGGAGATTTGAGAGATGGATAGATAGATAGAAAGAGAGAGATAGAGAGAGAGAGAGAATAAAATTCCATTCTCTTATTGAAACAGCATGATAGAAAAGATAAAATGTTTTTTTTCTTTGGCATCAATTCCATCTAGCACAAAAAAAAATCCAAAAAACAAATGGCCTTGACCTTATCTGATATCTGATGCAAATAGAATAGACTTCACAATTATTCATCATCATTGCTGACTATACCTTTGCATGTGTTTTGTTTAGTTAGCAAACAGGATTTTTTTGTTTTGCATTTAAACTAAAAAATGTTTCTAATGCTACAGTCGCTGACTTAACCAATAAATCATTGTTGTGTGTCAAGTTGTGAGACTATTTTACTGTAATAAAGGCAGGTAAAGTGAGGACAAAGAATGTATCCTAACACAAACATAGTGCACCAGCCTAGGAGAGCAGGGAGTGCTTCTTCTGGAATGATCAAATAGAACAGAATGTAGTATTTCCCCAGAATTCCACCTACAGCGCACTACTGTTCTTTCAAACAGCAGTTTCTTTCAAATATAGCAGTTCGCTACAATGCATTTCTAATTTGCCCACACGCTTGAGGGCTATGTATGCGTATATGTGGTTACAATATGCTAATATTGTCATTACTGGCATGGCTTTGGTTTTGTCTGTTTGCTGTGTGTGATGCTCATATCCTCCACAAACATCTAAAGTTTTTAAACCAAGGAAGTGGTTTGTGAAGATGCCTTTCAAAGTTTAAAGATCTGAACCAGCACATCCCTGACCCCAAGGGTCAGAGGTTCACAGCCTTTCTGTTCACGCAGGGTTCGCAAAGGAAGGCTCACAGACTAACAGACTGAGCTTCCTCTTCTAGGTTATGCTTGGCAACAAAACAACAGCCTCTAATCCTTCCTTTAGACCAGGGCTCTCTCTTAGCCAAGAACAACAACAAGAAAAGAGCCTCTGTATTGGGAAGAATGATGGCTGTATCTACACAGACTTAAGCAAACTAAGCAAGTGAGCTGTAAATCCATTATAAGGGCATACTGTGGTGCAGGGAAATGTATGTGTGTGTCTGTGCAGGTGTATATAAACTTTATCAAGTAGTCTGACATCATAGATAGTTGTGTGGATTGGAATAGATACTCCATTGTTGCCAAAGGGAATTTAATTCACATTTAATTCAATTAACTGGGTGCTTGTGAGATAAATTCCATAGCTTGACTGCCAAAAATGAAAGTTAAGGTAAGAATAACGTGATGCTATGCCACCATGCCACAATTTACGTAATGACAACAAGCAAAATGGACTCAGTGGGCCACATCGAGTCCAAATCTTAAAATCTGTATCGTTATCATCAATGTTTGTTGTTATTGTTGTTGTTTTTCACCAAAGGATTTATGATGACAAAAAATTAACTGGTGATACTCTTTCTGTAGACATGTATTTTCAATAGATTTTTAAAAAGTTTCATTTCAAATGCATTTTAGACCTTTAGGTCCATCAAAAAAAAACAAATAAGAATCCATATGAAAAGTGGTTTTGCTGCAGGTGGGGAGATTTTGTCACTCATTGAGTGCCTTTGTTGGAGTAAAACAGCTACTAACCATCCGCAGCAGGTTATAGGCTGTGTTGTTGGCTTGTGTGTGTGTGTGTGTGTGTGTGTGTGTGTGTGTGTGTGTGTGTGTGTGCGTGCTTATGCAAGTCTCTTTCCCTCTAACTGTCTTGTTTGTGAGCATGTCTCTTTACATAGTTATTTTTCCCCCGTATTACATGCAAAAGCATCCATCCCCCAGAAGAACAAAAGACGTTCAGATGAAATAACTGTTTATGCAAAACATTTACATAAAAAAGTCTTTTGTGTAGTTTATGTACAGCCATGGAAAAATATATCTGTGATTGGCAAAAGTAAAGACAGTAATGTAAAGACAGAAATGACAGAAAAACAACATGGAATGATAGAAATACAAAAGAAGACATCAAATAGTGTGTGTGTGTGTCTGTGTGTGTATAAATTATTTCATTTATTTATTTATTGTTTGTATCGGGGTACCTCCTCATGTCAATCTGTCAATCTATCTATCTTGATCTTGTGAAAAACCTTGCCGGCTAAACAATTCATATTTAAGACTCATTTGTTATTCCAATTTAAAACATTGTCTTTTTTGTGAAGTAGACTTTAGTTCATATAACCATCAAAATACCATTTGAATTTCCAAATACAGTCTATTTTTTTAATTCCACAAATGTATTCAATCAAACACTTTCTTTCTTTTAGTCCATCTTCTAAAATTCCATGTTTATTAAATTTCTCTGAATGTAGTGTATAGCACGAATTACTGCATTATTTCAGAAACATCGAAAGTGATTCTTAAAATAATTCAAATTTTTGATCATTGTGTTAGCCACAATTGTTGTTGGGGATTGCAATAAATAAGAGTGTACAAAATAGCTAATTATTCTCTCAATATAATTAATTTGTGTTTTTTAAAAGAAAATACACCTCATATCCAGCAATAGCCTACTCAAAACAGAATGTTAAATAAAATTAGAGCAAAATAATTAGATCAGATGATTAGTTCACAAAAGAAATACAACATGAACATTTATTGGTCCATTAAATGCCAATCGAATCAGTAAAATGATAGATAATATGACAAGCTCAAAAAAAGAAAAGAAATATCTATCTATCTATCTATCTATCTATCTATCTATCTATATATATATATATTATATATATATATCTTGTATCTTATATATCTATTGCTTATTTAAGACAGTTAATATTTGCCGCTTAATAAATAATTGTCCCTATATGGAGGACAAATAGAAACTCTCTGAAATAAGCAATATCTCACAATGACACCCTATTAAATGTACTTTCTGCAGATATCTTTGTGGAAATGCCTTCTTGCTAAATAAATTATCAGCACCTAATCCTTTTGTGTCCAGAAATATTAGCTAAGAGTAAGTAATACTTGAAAATATGAAATATGGGAAGACGAAAAAGTAAGAGTAGTTGAAACAAATGGTAGTGCATGTCTGTCAAGCATAAGCATGTTCCCAAAGTTAAGTTAAACAAACCAATAAAATAAACAAGTGAGGGTCTAATCAAACTGCCTCCGGCCTACATATACAGCAGCTCCAGATTCACCCCCATAAGGCCACACTGGCAGCCATTTTGTGTCAAAGGTCTCATGCAACAGTACGATTAATAAAGGGAAGATTCAAATGAAGAAGGGCGGGAAAAAACTGGAATGCAATACAGGAGGGCACTGACATCTTTCAGACTTCTGAAAAAAAATGGATTAGGAAGCGCTTGTGAAGCGCTGGCCCACTTGATGCCGTCACTTTGAGGTTAACTGGTTGGACCCCCACTGGCACGCTTCTGCATGGCGCGCTTGTTGTAGTGAGCATGCGCAAAAACACACGCAAAAATGGTTCTCGACATTTTGTATTGCTTGATCTGCTTGCATGCATTGGGAACTAGGGATGTTCAAACAGCGATGGAGGCTACTGCTGGTGAGAACCCTTTTGTTTCTAATGGGCTCTATTCTACAGTCTGTGATCATCACATTTCATTGCAGCTAGAAATATCACTATCACTAGACATCACAGTCCTTTGGTCCATCACTTTTGGCAGGATCTGGATTTGGGTCATGTGTATATCTAAAATGGCAGCCTGATTCTTCATCCCTCTGTGATATGCTTGTTCCATGTGTTAAAAAGACGACTCTGGGTCCTTGCCATTTCAAACAGTAGTGTGGGCAAGTGGACAAACGCTAAATATGACAGTATATCTGACTTTTTAGTGGATTAATTGCGTATTAGAGGCCAGGCAAAATCAATTTAAATGAATGATTGTAGTAAAGTTGACGTCTCCTCTAGCCCTGATCTGTACTCATCATCCATTACCTCTCCTTCAAAATGCCAAAATATTCACGACATTAGACTACCTGTCAGATTAGTGCAAGCGGCCACATCACAACACAACCTCCAGTGCCACTTGTACACACTTAACCTGAAACAACAACAACAACAACAACAACAACAACAGCAGTTTCTCACCTAGCCCAAGGCATGTAGCCATGACCGACGTAAAACAAATAGAAAACAGTCCCATTCCCTTGTCACTCACAAAACACTGGCAAAGACAAACACCGGCACACTGATTACAAATCAGTACATTTGTCTTTTTTTTGTTATTTATGTATTTTTTGTAGAATGCCCAGTTACCTTACATGTCAGGGGTTAAAATGAGCCTATCCAACACCTCTGAGTAGGGAGGTTTTTTTTTTTCTGCTGAAGTGCCCAGGGTCAGGCAGTAGTAGTAGTAGTAGAGCCTGAAGCATTGAACGACAGCGGCTTTAGATGTACAGACCTCGTCTACTTGTATACCTTGCTCCCATTGCTGAGCCACCTCTCCAAAATCCCATTTGACCAAAAAAAAAAAAAAAAATGAGGCGTGAGACAACACCCCCCCCCCCCTTCCTGCCAACCCCCCCTGTGTCCAACACCAGAGCTGTCAAACAGAACAGAGGAGGGCCCACTTAACTGAGACTATTTCCACCTCATTCACCACAGTTTGAATAACTTTTAACCTGTCCTGACTTGAAGGGCTCAAAGTACCACATTTACCACCACCAATTAGGAGGACCTGATGGAGTGAACACTAGGCCTATTGCTGTGGTAGGGTGAGTTGTCCTGCTGCCTACTGAATGATATAACAGCAGTTCAATAAATGCGTGTCCGATACGCAATTTACTCTTTACGATGGTTAGATGGTTAAAGTTTGGTACAATGTAGTTTTTTTGGTGTGTGTGTGTGTGTACACATGTGTGTGTGACAGTAATAAGTTTAATTCCTACTGTGTTTGACACATTTTGATCCATTCATTCCATTTTTTTTTGTGAATTTTGGTCTTGTGGGTCAGAAGATCCACTATTACATGTAGCATGATGAACCACTCAGGGAAGGTAGCTGGCTTCAGTGTGGGGTCAGTGAACCTGAATTAAAAATAACTCACAACATGCACTATTATATTCTAATTCAAATGCAAATTTCATAACATTTCTAAAAATATAATTTATGTTTTGGATCAGCTTCTTCCAGATTATCAAAACAGTTGAATGTACACTGTGCGGTTTGACTTTAGCATGTTATGGCATGAATGGTATGATTGCTTGACTGCTATGGTGGGTGTAAAGACTGAGACATGACTGGACAATCCCTCTTGCCAACGTGTTTTCACACTTGACAAAAGGATTCATAACCTCGGGAAATGCATTAGTACGAAATTCAACCAAACAGTGGTATAAGCAGTATTATGGCTCACTAGTTAAAGTGTTAGTAAGGTATCAACTTAATAAGAGCATTCTTTTATTGTTATTATTATTATTATTATTATTATTATTTTATATTATAATTATGGAACCATCCATAGTTATGTCATTATATGTGAGGTGACAGAAGGTGATCCTTTTTCCATAGAATATTTTTGTGGCACAGATTGTGCGGCATGCATATTTAAGACAAAAGACTAAGATTATATTAAGAAATATGTTATTTTATGGTATAAATCAAATTTATGAACACCAGTTTAAAGGACTGTTTTGCCTTCACATGCCTTCACATTACATTTTCTCATATTTCTCTGTTTTTAAATAGATAATTGATAATGTTTATGATTTCCAGCAGAACTCTTTTATTATATATATATATTGTCACCAGACAAAAAGGCAATCACAATTTGTTATGTTTTCTTTCTCAACTTTTCTCATTTAACAATTCTGTACACATTATATTGTAACCAGTATACAGTTGCAGAGAGGAATGGATATTCCTTTCTTTTTCTTTAGAAAGCTAAACAATTTGGCTTACACCGCACAACTGATGATGCACCTCGTTTTTTTTACTTCTCTCTTCTTTCTTTTTTTAACGCAGATATGTATATGTTGATGTTTTGTATTTGTTTAACTGTTAAACAAATCTTGAGAAAATTTGTCATATACATTTCGAAATAATACCAGCAAAGTTTCTCTATATTTTACCATTGAAACAGACAGTGGTTTGTATAGTACTCTCTCTAAGACGTCCAGATATGTAAAACATTACACAGTTTTGATTTGCATAACTGATAAGAGGCAAAGTTAAAGTCAAAACTTACTGCCATATATTAATTTGGTTATCACATTTTCAATAGATTTCTAAGAAACTAACAATTAACACTGTATGGCTAAAGCCTCAAATGAAACTACAAGCAGAATTACATTATGGATGAAATAAACACCACAGCAACAACAAAAAAGAAAAAAAATTGCTCACTTTTTCAAGCCAAAATGTGTCCGAAATGTATTTATAAATTTATCGTTTGGTGAATTTTTCCCTGCAAAACTTTCTTGACAACATAGTTATTTACGTTTTTTTTTTAACACAAAACCAAGAGAGTGTTTTTGTGGGCATGGTGTCCCATTTCTGCTTAAACATACTCATGCATTTTTGATCTGACTGAATAAAAATAAATATAAAATGATCATTGTGGCATTTTCTGGTCACACTGAGTGAAACATCACTGTTTTCACATGTATTAATGACATTTACACTAAACAGAGTTCTTAACACGGGTTGCTGTTGTGTTTTCCAAGCCTTGGGGATGATATCTACTGTATGTTCACAGTGGCTGTTGTTGCTGTCGTTTATCTGTGTGTATGTGATAATACACCATTACTTTTGGCTCGGCACCTGAACTGCTATTTTGACATAATTCTGCATGTAATAAAATCTCTCTCTCTCGCTCTCTCTCTCTTTCTCTCTCTCTCTGTGTGTGTGTGTGCATGTGTGCATGTACTGTCCATAATAAAAGCCATAGACAAGTTACAAAATTGGATTCATGCATTTGCTGGACATGCATCATGTGTCAGTGATTTAATTCCAGTACAAGATATTTTCTTTTTTCTTTTCATTATTTTTTTTCACATTACACTCTGTGCTCAGTATGCAATGCACAAACAGATAAGCCTTTCTACCACTTTATAAAAGTCTAAATATGGGTCATTCTGTCACGTTAGCCCTGCTTTATGTACTAAAAAGCAGAACAAGAACTGGAATTCAGTCTTGCTATGAATAAAGTTATGAGTTATATAGATGTCAGGGAAAAGTCCTTGAGCCAAGCCAACAGGGACTACAATCTGACTTGTGGGCATTAATTGGGAATATTGAAAATGAGAAACTGAAAACATTGCAAAGAAATCTCTATGGGAATGAATAATAGTAATTAATTAATGACAATAATAATTATACTATATACTATATTACTAATAATTAGTAGACCAGTTTGATTCACATTTAATGACATTAGCCTATCTACCAGACTAATACCACCCCTAACTTGAAGGTCACATGTTTTCAAAATATTCTCTTGGATTTGGCAGAATACCAGGTTATGTTTGTACTCTCCAATCCAATTTTTCAGAGACAAAATTATGCATCTGAGTATGAAAATGTTCAAGTAAATGATCATAGAATGAACAAATCAGTTCTTATGTGTTGTTATGATTGAAGTGAATACATGTCTAGTGATAAAGATGGAGAAGTGGACATAATTTTAGAAATGTAGTGGGGTTTGATCTCAGCATGGCCCATTCAGACCTTTTTGATGCCTTCACACACACACACACACACACACCACACACACACACACACACACACCACACACACACACACACACACACACACACCACACCACCTGGCTAAACTAATAGAGATTAGTATTCTTCAGTTCCAAATGCAGCTGCAGCCTACCCATTGGTATGACAGATTTGACCTTACATTGCCAGAACCTTTTTAGAAATGGCAGAATGAACAAAACATTTACACATAGTAAGAAAGAAGACAAGAAACCAAAATGGGGAAAACAGATTTTAGAAATTAAATTGGTTCCTTGTCTGTTGTCTGGTCATTCTTTCTCCATCTCCCTCATACACTATCTTACATGTCTCATTCTTCCTCCATCTCTCTCTCTCTCTCACCCCCACCTCTCTCTCTCTTTCTGTCCTTGCGTAGGTAAAGGGCAGTGTCATGGGGATTGTGAATCTCCATGGCAATGGAAGAGTGCAAGAGCCCCACCAAACCATCCCCCGTCCCGTCCCACCCCGCCCTCCCCCTAGCGTGCTTGACGACTTGTGAAGTAATCAGCGTAACGAAGATGAGGTGGCCCCTTTAGTGGGATAGCAGCAGGATGCGGAAGGGAAAATTGCTAGTAATTGTGTGTGTGTGTGTGTGTGTGTGTGTGTGTGTGTGCGTGTGTATGTGTGTGTGTGTGTTTAAGGAAAATGTGTGGGTATTTAAGAGTGAGAGATAATGTGTGAAAGACCAAAAAAGAAAGAAAGAGAGAGGGTATATACAACAGAGTATATGTGCATTTCTGTGTGTGAGAGAGAACGAATAAGAGAATGCATGTGTTGCTGTGCGTAAGAAAGAGAGAGAGAGAGGAGAAAGACGTGAAAGAGTGTGTGTATGTGTGTGTTGGGGGCATTTGACAGGGGTCAAAGGTTAAACAAACAGGCCTGCTGCACTCAATGTACCTCGGCAGCCATGTCTCGTTTATAATACAGCCCAGCCCAGTGGGCCAAGCAACACTATCAACGCAGAGATACTCAAGGAGACAGCGCCTGCCGGTCGCTCAGACGTGCCACGGCCAACAGCTTGAGTGTGAAATTACCCGTTGCAAGAATAACAGTTTGTCCTCCATGCCACAGCTTGCCAGGAACAGAGTTGAGAGGGGTCAATAGGGGTCAAGATGCCATGCAGTTAGCACACACAGAGAGAAGATGTTAGGCGTGTCAAAAACTGGCATGACTCGTTAGCCGCTTAGCACACCAAGGAAAGCTGTGGGTAGGAACACAAAGTGTAAAAATTAGCATCTAGCTTACAGTGAATGGTTTAGTATTTGTGCATTTTTTTGTTTTGTACTTAATATACAATACAATAGATAATATACATCGGACCACATTATGTAAGCATTGTCACAGTCACCAGTTTAGACTCTCAGCATTTTTCATATTACATTTACTATTGCATGGATGACTCAAAGAATGATTTTAATTCGTCACATGACTTGAAATTTTTTTATCTTAGCTAAATCGACTTCCTATCTTAGCTAAATCTAAGTCTGTGCCATGAAGGAGGCAATTCCTCATAGGATAGGTTGCACTGTTACTATTAAAAAATGTGAATATGCTATATATAATATAATATAATATAAAGTTGCTAAGGAACTTCAAAACATGTGTCTCAGATAATCTAACTTCAAGGAAGAGTGTGTGTGTGTAAAATAAACAATAAATCTAAAGCTAAGAGCTAACAAGAGCTGCTAGGCACAAGGCAAGGAGGAAGAGGAGCAAAATATGTTGGTACTGTATGGATTCAATATTTGTCTTGAGACATCCACTTTATACTTGCATGCATGCATTTACAGTGAGTGAATGAGCGTATATATGTGGGAAAATGTGTGCCTGAGAGAGGGAGAAAGAGAGCAAGAGATTGTAGATGTGTGTGTAAATGTGAGTGAAAGATTGTGAGCGTGTGTGTGTGTAAGATTTTCACTACCTCCCCCCTCCCTTTACTACACACACTGATAGGTATTTACCCTGACAGCCCCCCTCTGACCAGTTTCAACATGGCTGCCACTCAAACTGAATTAAGAGGCCCCATGGTCTGCCATAAAGGACAGTCGGCTCTAGGAGAAGCAGGGGGGGGGGGGGTTCCCATGAAATATTAACTGAGGACGCGATGCAAACTAATTCAAAGTGACTAAAAACCTTGTGGCTGCATATATGGGCGTCGAGCACGTGGTTTAATCCAAGCAAATGCACATTTGATATCGCACTAAGTGAATGATCTTACACAAGCATCACAATGAATGTGAAACATGAGAATATGGGTGGAGGAGGGTGTATGTATAAGGGGGTATAATGAGAAAAGAAAAAAGGCCAGACTAAGTGCCGCTTGAGCAAATTGTAAAAGGACCAAAAAGCCAAAACCATGTGGTATGACTGTGCCAATGACCATTGGTTACAGAATGTTCTAGTGCGTTCGGAAGGGTACTGTCCTTACTAGTGATAATTTGTTTTTTTGTTTTTTTGTTTTTTTTTTCTTGCTTGACAAAAAAACATGAGCAGTTTTGGTGTATGGGAATTTTTTGTATTTTTGGGTTAAATATTGAAGTACTCACATGTAAATGTTGTCTGGGAATATATAAAAAAATATATATGGGTACTTATATGTTCCATACATTATTGTATTATTAGGACAGATAACAGTCATATATGTTTTCAACAGGACTTGTCTACTATATGTGGTTAATGCATAGTACCCGCAGAAAAACACAAAGGTTTAGTTGTTTTAGACGAGGTTAAATGTTTCACTAAATTTCGTAATGCTGTACCATCAGGGTCACTGTCAGTACCATCATGTGCCCCTTTTGTAAAAGAGAAGGGCTTTTGAAGTGCCGTGACCCTGGTAACTCTTACCTTAAATATGCAGGGGATTTTATATTGCTTTGACTACTCCATTCAGCAATCCTATTAATAATGCAACCAACTATCTGAGCCTCCTCAGTATGTGTGTGTGTGTGTGTGTGTGTGTATGTGTGTATTGGGGGAGGGGGGGTCAATCTCAGGCCTAAGTGTTCCATCCATAAAACTACTGTCTACAAACATTGATGTCGATGGCTGAGCCAGTGAAGTTAACCGATGTGACCTTGTTTGTAACTACGTGTGTTCTACCCTTCACAGAGAGAAGACAACACGCTCACCTGGCTCTCAGTGAGCTGTTTGGTTTGTCAAAAAAACTGTAAAAAACAGTAAACTGTAAATCTGAGTCTGTGTGTTGTCAGTTAAACTGTCAGGACAAGGACAGTAGGTTGGCTTCACATTGTCAGGCAGGCAGCAGCTAGATCGGACTGACACACCCCCTTCAAATGACAAACAAACGTCGGTAAATGGGCTCTGGTAACAACTGTTGTGTCGAATTGAGATTGCTCAAAGAAGATTTCAAAGAACTTGAGGTTTGATGATGGTCCGGCTGGTTTATTCATGCAATGGGTTGTAGTCATGAAAACAAGCAATTTACCGTACTGAGGGTAGAGCTTATATACCCTGGTTGAATGCCAAGACTGAACAGACTGAAACTATCATACAACCCTGTCCAGAATTGGTCCTATGTATCCTGCACCATTCCTGCAGTCTATATTTGACTGGTTTCCTTAACTTGACCCACAGACTGGCTCACAGAACTA
>PYXC01001175.1:102500-130000 GCA_015244755.2 Tenualosa ilisha | reverse complement strand
CGGGCCATAATGTTCCATCAGGTCACAGTGACATATCTTCCTTTAAAGGCTTATATTGATCAGTGGCGACTGCACAGACAAGCACAGATGTGCAGACAAGGGTACAAGGAGGACTGGGAACACAGACATAAACAATGTAAAAAAAAATCTGTTTACTATGCACAGCATGTAGAATGCACATGGGTGACTGTATATTACAGTAAAACACACACCACACTGAGAGACACACACACACACACACACACATATGCATAATGCATATGTATTGTAAATTTACACTCCATCTTGGTATTAGAGTATATTTACTTTACATACACACACACACACATATGTTTAATGAATATGTAGGTACCCTCTCGTCTGCACACACATACTGACATATAAATTGTAAACTAGTTTCTATAGAGGATATCATAATATGAATCTCCACTAATTTCTCAAGCTGATGTCCCCTTTTTGTTGCAATTAATGAGGGGTGAGGTCATGTAATGGCAGTTTACAAATAATATCCATCTGTTTGTGCATTGTGTCAGGGGGTTTAGTAGTCAGACAGCTGAGAGAAGGGCCGTGTGGCTGCCTTGTTGCTGTTTCACCACCAAGCTGTTGTCCAAACAAGGCTGGTTTATCGGCCGTCTGATGCTGTTTGTTTGCGGCGTGTGTGTATCGTCTGTGTCAGGTCACTCTGTACGCTTCTGTGTGTGTGTGTGTGTGTGTGTGTGTGTGTGTGCGCATGTGTGTAAGGGTCTGTCTGTTCATGAGTTAGTGACTGTTTGGGCTTGTGCTCTTTCTCTTTCACACACACACAGTGTGTGTGTGTGTGTGTGTGTGTGTGTGTGTTTGTGTTGGATGCCTTTGTTGTTGTTTGTTTGCTTTTATGTGTGTGTGTGTGTGTGTGTGTGTTTTCCTGTGTGTCCTAACACTCCACCCCATCAGCCAAAGGGGATCGGATAGAGTGGTAGGTGGTCAGGAGGCAGCAAGTGCAGATAGGCAGTCAATCCCGCCAGCGCCAGGATTACGTAACCTTCTGACACTCAGACAGGCTGGTGGCTGTGGATCAGGACAGTGTGTAATCAGGTTTATGAGGACGTGCCTCTGAGGACTGACTGCACACCAGGACAAGCAGGGCTGTCTCAGAAGCTGTTTATTTAATGTAAAAATATAGGGGGAAATGCAGTTAAATTACTTACAAGGGATATATAAACATACTGTATGTGTGTAGGCCTATGTAAACTATACATAAAAATCTGTGCTGGTTTTAAGTTTTGCCAAATGACTTTGAACTGAATTTGGGTTCAACACTGACATCCACTTGTGGGGGTCAGTGTGTTATACTGTCTTTACACTACAGACGTTGTTCATTTGTTGTCAAGAAATTAGCCTCCAAAAAGCTTTTTTTGTAAACGTTTTTTCAACTGAACCTTAGTTGGCCAGTGGTTAGACCTGACTCACTGAGATCCAGTCAACAAGTGCTGTATTTTTCTAAGATTGCACCATTGATGGGTTCCTGATGACAGTGTCATTCAGTTTTAGTTTCATTACTAGCATCAGAACTGTAGCTGAGACTCTACAATTCAAAACGACAGGGCCATGCTACTTGATGGCCAATGACAGCACCATGCTAAAACATCATTGCTGAATCCTGATGTGCACTCTAACCCCAAGGCCTCAAAGACTGAACTGGTGTGAATTCATTGGTTGATTTATGCCACTTTAGTCTTTGATGTCCAGGGCTTAGAAAACCGGGATTCAGCCATTCAATGGCATCATGCTGTATGCCATTTCACCTTAAAGGTGTACCCAGCAAGCATGCAACTTTTTCTTGTTTTTTTTTTTTATCATCCTATGGAGCTCCCCCTATATTTGCTGTTTTTTTAAAAATAGCTAACAACAAATCATAAATTCTCACCAGCAGAGAAGGGACCAGCGATGATCGCTTTCGGAGTTATGTTGACTAACAAGGTAATACCCGCAATTTAATTTTCACTCAGTTTCAGTTTTGTTTGACAACACTACAAGTGTCTACATGTGTAACTGCTCGAAGAAGCAGCAGAGGCAGCCGAGCGAGCCTTTGTGTAATTTAATGAGCAATTTAACCATAGTGACTATGAAACTAGTAAATTAACCTAAATACAGCATAAAATGTTGCCTGGTATACCTTTAAGGGTCATCACCACCCATCACTGCCCATGGATAAATCACTGATCTTTATTTCTGTGTTTGCTTTGTTGTCTTTATGTCTTAATTGACTGTTTTAAAGAGTTTTATGTTGCACTCTGTGCATAAATAATACACTATGTAAATAAATGCTTCCTTACTTACTGTCATATAGGCTTGTTTATTAGAGAACACACCCGATTTCTAGCACATCTAAAAATCCATGCCCTGTATGTCATTAACCTATATTTTTTTCTTTCCACATAGGCGCCGGAAGCGGGGGTGCAGGAATGCAGGGATGCATTTGCATCCTCACTTTTGCCTGTCAAAATAACTACATTTCCGTTAACGACACGACAATAGGTTCACCATTTTGCAACGGCAGTCGCTTTTTAAGCTCCTTCATGTTAGGAATCAAACTATTGGCATGTGGTCGCGCACAGGCTACCCACCACCTACATGAGCGCAGGAATGTTCAATCATAACATGCAGCGCGACCTTTACTCTCACCGCGTCTTAAGCCCAGGTGCAAAATACAACGCGATTTTATGCATCAGTTTGTGTTTACGCAACGCGAATGCATTGTTTTGTCTGTGAAAAGTTTTCTTCAAGTCTTTATGTCTATTCACATTTTGAATTGACGGGCATTTTGTATGACCATGAGAGGCGTACGCACAAATCAGCCAAATGGACAGTTTATTAACTGTTGCTAATTCACTTAAACAAGAAGCAATATGGACAAAATTTCTCCAAAATGGTTGACTGGGAGTTGGAGGAATAATTTCTTCCGTTGAGTCAGGACGAGAGGGAGAGAGACTGCTTCTCCCAGTCTCACAAGTTCGCTCTGTTTCAGTTTATGCAGACATTTCCGGGGCTGACCAATTAGGCTATAGGCCTAATTATAAAAAGTATGATTAAGAACATTGTTTTGTTGCATTCAAATATTATTTTTTGTCTAAAACTACGTCAAAAAAAACATAATTTATTCGGCAGGTTCCAATACGCGCATGATCCTCTAGCCTAACTGATATGAAAACATGTTTTCTGATAACATAATCATCAGACCGTCTAAAATTGCGCAAAACCCGCTATAGCTTCTACAACCTTGAGAATTTTCTCGGGGGATAAACCCCCGAACCGCCGGTAGCTTCTTCATTCTTGCATCCCCACTTTAAAACTGGTTCCGGCGCCGATGTTATAGCCAAAACTGAACTGTATGAAGGATAGATCAGCTTGCTGTTGTCTGGCAAAAGGCTGGGACCCTGTAGTCTAGTCCAGTGATTTAGACAGCAGCGGTCATCTGACTATTCCCTTGTCCTCATGTCAGCGGAGGTCAGATAGTCACCCACCGTCATCACAGATTGCCATGGTGACTAGATGTAACAACGCATGACCACTAAACTTGTCGTCGTCTGGCTATGTTTTGACAAAAGGGTGCGATGTCGCAGTGAGCATGGGTCGGAGGTAGCTGCCACGAACGCAACACTTTATGACCAGAGTGCATGTCTGCAGTGATAACAGTCTTCAGTGCTAGACAGACAGACACACACACACACAGATAAATTTAGGTTGAATTTACTGAACAAATGACAAATTTGGGACAAATTACTAACAAGCATATGTGGAGCCACGGCACAATAATGACCGATAGACTCTGCCAATGTTAGTTGGTGTTTCCAGATGCAATGAGAGTCATTTCAATATAATATAACGGATGAAAAACAACACACAATATATGTCTGGTTGGAAAAGGGACACTTTGTTCTTCCCAGTCAATTTAACTAGCAAATATCAACTAGATTCAGTAGGCCCATCCTGTTACCTTTCAATTTATTTCAACTTTTTGAACAATGTCAGTACAATGTCAGTGAACAGTAGCCTAAATATTATTTTACTACATATCACGACTTCAAGCTAAACAGTATTTTTCCCATTTAAAACCTTCCAAGTGTTTCAGCATCTCTTTCACATTGAAAGCGCAGGCAAAGTTCAGTCTGGTGCATGAAAGCGCACTTGATATGTCTAGAGAACATTCCAGGTTGGCTGGTCTAAAATTAGCCCCTCTGTACAACCGGGGCTATGGGAGGACAGCAACGGGCGGTGGCGGGAAGAACCCAGATTACGACAGCTTGCTATCCTGGCCGCCGTCTCGATTTCTGTCGGCACTTCCACCCACATCAGCACACGCTGACAGTCCCTGGCAACTGCCGTTGCTCAACGGATCGGAGGAGGGGATTGGGATTCGGCGGCAGTGATGCAACGGTAAAACACACATGCACACGCAGAAAGAGACGTGTGTGCTTCAGGTGCGGATGAGCAGAAACACTTTCCACAGACTTTTGCTCTCTCTCGCACACACTCCGACACACACACAGATATGAATTCCACTCATATTAACATGAGTATTAAAAGGTTATTCTGGTGTAAATCAACCCACAGCCATGTTTTTCGTGTTCACGTAGTGATGTCAAAGGGATCATAAATTGAAAACAGTGTTTCTATGCCCTCCCTGTTTAGCTATGTTATTTTGTCTATTCGGACTTTTTTTAACAAAACAAACCAACATTTAATTTCTTTTACCTACCAACACCATTTAACACATCGAACAGCACGGCTATTGGTTGATTTGCGCTGGAATGTCCCTTTAAATACACGGAGCACGCAGACACACAAACACAAACACAGACGCTGCTTGGCGGTGTGATGTCCTGCTGTGACAGGTGAGAGCAGGATCTCCTGAGCTGACCCATGAGAACGCAGACTATTAGAGCCAGCGGGAAGGAGAGGAGACATCTGTGTGCATGGGCAGACACACACATAGTATGTGTGTGTGTGTGTGTGTGTGTGTGTGTGTGTGTGTGTGTGTGTGTGTGTGTGTGTGAGAGAGAGAGAGAGCGATGAGGCTGAAGTGAAGGCTACGTTTCCTCCCTGACAGTGAGCAATATACAAAACCAACCGCCACCAGGTTTCTATGTTATCTATCTCAGCAGAAATCTATTTTTTTCTTGCCATAGATTCTCTGAAGGGATGATCGATTATGTCGAATACTTATGCTGACTTTCGAAAGCAGCCTATCGTGACAAGCGCAATTCAGAGCCTATATCAAAATGTAGACTACTTATTATGAGGACGGGGAATGTTTGTGCGTTCAGCTAATAGGACAGGGAAATTACACCCTGACAAGAGGAATTGAGATATAAGCCAACCGCCCTCCCCTTTTAGTTTTTAAGGCTGGTCCGGTCGAACAGTTAACTAACATGCCTGTTGTCAAAGCTTGTGCTGTTCCACATTGTGGGTACAGAGTGTACAACCGTATTTATAGCTAGGCAACTAGGCTAATCTCAGTTACGTAATATTTACGGTTGTGAGACGAAACAGCCCCGCTCGGAATCGTCCCCCGTCGCCGCAGCCAGCTACCGTCCTGGTCGACACCTTGCGGTGAGCTCGAGTGACGCTGCAGACAGGAACGGAACGTCCGCAGACACAACAAGCTGCTGTCACCAGCTCAGCCTAACTCTCTCTCTCTCTCTCGTCTGATTCATGTGGACGGCCACCAAATAGAGCACCAGACTGCCCACCAGCTATGGAGAATTCATTCGTTCACAGTATTTAGAGCGAGGGTAATTGTGTTTATGTAGACGAAAAGACTGTCTATACGGAGGGAAATTATGGCATAGGCAAGTGCAGTAGCCCTTGGGAGTCGAACTGTAAACTTCTGTTCGTCTCATTTATTCACTCATCAAAACATCTGTCTTAGTTCATTTTGTGAACAAGCACTTTGGATTCCGTAACAGGTTTAAAATCTTGCCCTGTGCCATCTCGAGCTTCAGTTCAGTACAGCCGGAATTGGTGCAGGCAGTAGCTCACTAGCTTTATCTATAATTCAGCGCCTTCTTCCACAGACAGCCCAGTCTGGCCACAGACTCATACTCCCCTGGACGCAATATTAGCCACGCACATGCGGAAATCTGGGTCAAGTGTGTTTCTGTTGGAGTTCATGGTGTTCCTGCTAAAATTACAAACCTTCCGCACTCAAGAGCGTCTCCGAGCACCGAGCATTTAAGATGGTTGTAAACACAGAAATGAGACTGTCCACTCTCATTTCCCATGGGCCAGGCTGTAAGAGGCCGAAGCGATCGGGACATTTGAAGGCTAGACTAGACAAGGCTACTCAAGCCAAGGCTGTAAGCCCTCAGTAAAAGCAATGTGGGAAATACAGTTTATAGTCTGAAAACATGATTTCGTCTGATAACTGTGGCATTCTATCCAGGCTATCGCCTGTTAGTACAGTGCTATGCCTGGCATCTCCTCAAAAGCCAATTTTTGGCTGACCAATCAGCAAACAGAGGGCTCTGAAGTTCACCGAAAGTATCTGTCCACGTGGAAGGAAACGTATGCCATTGTTGTAAAAGCCTAAATGCAATGAAAACTTAAACATGCTATCATACTAGTTACATTAAATTGCGATGGTGGTGGATATTACTGTTAAACAAACAAATAAAAAACTTTTATGTCCACATCATGCAGCCCTAAAACACAACGGCGATATTTTAGTCAATCTATTGGGATCGTCGCTGTATCGATGGTAAAGATGGACAGTTCAATCAGTCAAATAGTTTCCAATTCCTGCTATAGACAGCTTGAATAGGGTTGACAGTGCATGCCCTACGTCCTTGCTAATGTTGACAACAAGTATATTTAGAGAGGGAAAATTTTCAAATTATGCTACAAAATGCTCATTACTGTTTGATTAGATAGTCTTAGTCTATCTCATGCCATGTTACAGCTGTCTTAACCTACTGACCAATTTTACTTGGATTTTATCTGGACCCATCTCTGTATCCGGCAATGTTTCAGTTGTCACCCACTGATCTGTTTCTGGTTCTGGTAAATAAAATGATCCAAACTCGGAAAGTGCTCAGCAGCACCATAGACTTAAATAGATGTGCAAAGCCCCCTTGAAAACGAGATGTTCCATCTCAAGGGGTCATCCTCCCAACACCAACAAAATTTGAAAAAAAAAAAAAGAAATTGATATTTTACATAACACGGCACCTTTAAAGATACACCAGGCAATGTTTTTAGGTTAATTTACCAGTTTTGTAGTCACTTCTACAAAGCTCATTACAGGGTGAATGAAGGCTCTCTCGGTTGCCTCTAGTGTAGATTCCACGGTTATCATTGGATGGCCCAAAACCTGAGCCATTGGCAGATGGCACTGAATTATTGCCCAGTCCATGCTCTTCTGTATTTGATTAGTGCCTGCACCCTGTAATCCTAACTTTGTTGGATCACTGAATATTCGTGAAATGAACAGGCAAAACAGCAACGTCTCATTTTTAGTTAATGCTGAATAACAGGAGGTTAGGGACAAACGGCTGCAGTGAAATTCTGGAGAAGTCTCTTATTATTTCTGTGTCCAGCACATTTTAAAAAGAATGACTTGTCAGCTTTGGCAGATAGGCCTACAACTGGCCTCATAGGTTTTTAACCTGTGGTTGTAGCAGAAAACCTGCAATAACAAAGCAGTTATTTGGTTATGTTGGCTAGTGTGAAACTCTACACATTGCAAGCTTACCATTGCAAAGTGTCTGTTTACAATCTCCAAGCAATTGGTGGATGTGCGCATCATAGGCTATGTCTTCCTGCCTTTCCTCTGAAATGTAATATTCCAATATTTTTTGTTCTTCGTCCCTTGATATTCTGACATTATCAAACTATTGTGTTGAGAAATTTGGCCCGTCGGTACCACTCAAGGGCAATAAGTCTCATTGTGTTTTTTGGCAAGGTGTGCCACTCTAGTTAGACAATGTGATAGCATTGCATTCACTGTAGCTTTTGTGTTTTATCAGCCTTTTTATGTCCATTATATTATCATAGGCGAAAAACGAGGTGCCTTACTCCGGGGCTTTTTGAAGAGGTTGTTAGCGGTGCTAAGGGCTCCTTGGACTGTTTCCTGCCCAACTAAAGTTGCATACTGCCATCTTTGCAGACCTCAAAGAACCATTTGTAATACCATATAGATGTATGGCAGGGCACCTTTAAATGAAACTAAAACTGAATGTATGTAATGCATGTATTACCTTATTAGCCAACATAACACAACAAAAATGATCATCGCTGGTTCCTATTCTTTGTTTTGCAAACCAGTCCACATGGATTGATGAGAATATGCAACGTCATTTCATTTTAATAAATAAATAAATAAATAAACAACAAATAAATCGGTGCCTGTAAGGGGGAACTCCAGAGGTAAAAAATCGCAAGCTTGCCTGGTACTGCTTTGAAGCAGCCAACCATTAACAATTTAGGAGAGAGAAGACATTTTGTGTGTATTTCTCCACAAAACCAATTCAAAAGTGGACTCCCCTCCCATTAAAACTTCCTCTTCAAGGTCTCGAGGATAGAATAGGTCAGAACAAGGTCAACGCACACATACACACACACACAGAGGAATGGGTGGCATTAGGTTACATTGGTGGGTACATGTGTGATGGCCCCTTTCAACACCTTCTGTAGTGTGCAAATTGATTTGCTGGGGCGTGTGAGAGTACTGGTGGTGGAGTGTGTGTGCGTGTGTGTGTGTGTGTTCATTAGTCTAAGAGGAGCCATTTGTTTTTGATTCAGCTCCTGGGGGATGATGGGCTTCACTTCACCTTTCGCTTTGGTGCCAAGTTTGTTGTGAATGTATAGTGTTCAGTTTGCTGCTTTTGTGACAATTAGGAGTGTTTTCTCTGCAATGGTCTGATTTTTACAACCCTTGTCTTGTCTTCAATCAATGGCCATTATTCTTGTGCAAACAGAAGCTTGTGACAGGCAGATTACTGGAACTCGTTCCAGTTTAACAAATATTTTAAACATGTTTCAACACATTCACACACATTGTACTGTAGATATGATAGTAGATACTGAAACTCTATTAGGCTTGTGTAGGCTAATTTATCAAGCTATTGTGTGTTTTTATTGTCTCTGAACTATTGTAGCATTTATGACATTGTGAATAACCATGTGAGCTTTCACGTTCATAAACATCGTAACTGAGCAGTTTATAACTAACTCAGTTTTTGACAGGTCATAGATGTATTGAGTTCTAATTGGCGGTCTAATTGACATGGGCAAGACTACACCCATTGCAGTATGAATGTTGGTTTTGATGGCTATTTCATTTTTCCATCAATTGCTCACTTCTGCTGCAAATACTATTGATTTCTTGGATTACCTTGTCATGGCCGTTCCATCATATCACAGTTGGGGGAAATAATCAGGTTGCCTGTTCCCAGCTTTAGAGGGAAACACAGACCCACTTGATGGCTATTTTTTGCCTCCACTACCAAAACACGTGTTCTAAGGCCATTATTTTTTTTTTGCTTGCATTTTGTTATTGATTTTCTTTTGTTATTTCACTGACACAAAAACAGTAAACGTATCAGTTCCTAGACGACTGATGGTGATTGATATTGACAACAGATGACACCATGATGGCAGTGTATGACAACCTGTCTGATTCAACACATGTCAGAGTTCTGTTCTGTTGTTGTTTCAGAATGCCATCAGACTATCTCTTTGTTTCATGTTGGCGATTTCTCAAGCGAAGCTCTGCCGCAAGCCAAGGGAAGTGATCGAGGAAATATTTCAGCTTGTTAACCAGAGACAGACAGAGAAGCAATTATATGATTTAAATTAGGACAGAGGGAGAGAGAGAGAGAGAGAGAGAGAGAGGTGTTTTTGTGTGTGTGTGTGTGTGTGTGTGTGTGTGTGTGTGTGTGTGTGTTTGTGTGTGTGTATGTGACAGATAGAAAGGGATGCGGGGAGAAGTGCTTTTGCACACGCTTGTGTGTTTAGCCTGAAGGTGAGGCCTGTTAAATGTGTAAAGTGGGAAGGGCATTGTTATCCTAATGAGTCCTGACAGGTCACCAAGGAGGCTTCATCCCACAAATAGAGAGAGAGAGGGAGAGAGAGAGAGAGGACACTGAAAGGATGCAGAGAATGTACAGATTACCTAGGCTAGTACACTTAAGCAAGTACACACACACACACACTTACATGCACTTCCAAATATACACGGATACACACAAGTGTGCAGACACTTTTATGGTCTGCAATAAATGTATAAAATGCATAAATGCATTCATAGGCACACAGGGCTCTCAGGACGGCAAGAAACAGACTCTGTCATACACAGGAGCACATACAGACCAACACAGGAGCAGTGACTCTGTGTGTGTGTGTGTGTGTCTGTGTGTGTGAAACAGAGAGAGTCTGGCTGTGGTATATCTGACTGTTGTGTCCGTGGGTAGTGGCTGGTCATGGCGGTGTGCCGAAGAGAACTCAGTGAGATATTAAAGGAATGAGAGACTTAGAGAGAGAGGGCAAGAGAGGGAGAGTGGAGAGAGAGAAGGGGAAAGAGAAAGAGAGAGGGTGAGAGTAGAGAGAGGGCCCTAAGGCTGTGTACACAGCGCCCTGTAATCCACAGCGGGCCCTGTCAGCACACACAAGCACACAGAGATCAAAACAAAACCTCAAGCCAGGGGACAACGACTCTGTCTCACTCTCTCTTTCTCTGTCTCGTTCGTTCTCTCTCTTTCTCTCTCCATCTCTTCCTCTAACTCTCTCCCACTTTATCTTCCCTTTCTTTTTTTCCTCTTCCTCCATCCTCCTCCTCCTTACCCACCCATTCTCTTATCCATCCTTTTTTTGTCTCTCTCACTCTCAGTTTCTCTCTCTCTCTTTCCATCCCCCCCTCTCCCTTCTCCTCCCTCCCTCGTTCCCTCCGTTCTCCGTACCAGGGAAAACACGCCCGCGTCACGTCAGGGCGCGTTGGGCTAATGCGTGGTGGCAGATCTGTCTGAGAAGGCCTGGCGAGGCGTGCGGCCTCCGCCTTCCTCCTTCCTCATCGCACCACACTCTTCCTCACCACCCTTGTCTTCCTCCGCCCTCGTCTCGTCCGGCTCATGGGTTTGAGATCGCCTCCGGAAAGGCCGGCTCTCACGCCGCTGAACTCGCTTCACTCTCATTCTCACTTTCTTTTTTTTCCTCTCTTCTTTTACACTCTCACTACTCTCTCTCTCTTGGCTCTGGTTTGCTCTCCCTTTCTCCTCTGGTTTGCTCTTCTTTTCTTTGTTTTTTTTTTGTCTTCCTCCCAGGACACTTCCCCCCATCTTTCCCTCTCTCTCCTCCACCTGTCTGTCTAGTTTCCTATGTCTCCTTCTTCTCATCATCCCTCCTCTCTCTGTGTCGTCTCATCTTCTCTTCATCCCTTGTTTTCTCTGTCTCTCTTTTGCCTTTTTTTGTCATACTTCCACTCTGTAGTCTGCCTTCTAGCCCTCTCTGTCTACCCTCTCTCTCTCCCTCCTTCTGTGCCTCTCCTTTTCTTTCTACCTCCCTCTCCCCTCCCCATCTCTCTCTGTTTTTCTCTGTCCTGTCTGGATTGTGTTGTTGTCCCTAACAGCCTCTACATCTGCGCTGTCATTCAAGCATCAAAGCACACTTTAGAGTTGCACACAAACAAACAGGCTGGCTTTCTGCTGCCCTCGCCATCTCCAGCAGGCCCCAGGGAACTCCGCTAAGCCCAGACCCAACCCCCCACACAACCACCACCATCACTTAGTAGTGTTCACGTAGAACTTGTGTCTGCCTAGATTTCTTTTTAAAGTTATTAGTTATTTTCTTTTAAAGTTAAAAAAAAACTTAGTTGACATGACTGTATACTGTGAAAGAGTACTGCTGAAGCAGTGCAGTACCATATGCCAAACACAGCATACTGCATAATCCACAATATGGAATTCATTATATTTTAATAATTCATTGGAGATAGGAACAGCACTCTTATCTCTCTTTTTTTTAGTGTCTCTTGCACACGCCTGTGTCAAAATAAGCCCCGTCACTCTGTTTCATTCTCTTATTTATACAGTTTTTTCGGCTCCTATCTCTCCCTCTATAGTTATAGTTTAAGTAGCCATAGGCATGGGCATACATAACAAAGAGTTTGTCAAAGCAGTTCTTCAGAAAGGACATACAACAAGAAATCAGAATGTCTGTTTAAATACATAAACTCACACAATCAACACAGATAGAGGGTAATGTGTGCAGTGTATGTATGCATAGAAACATTTTTACAATGTTATTTCAACATTCTTATAAAGAGCTTTGTTCATTCATTTGCACGGTCAGAATGCAGTAGCCTGCTGCCAAAGAACTCTGTGCCCATTTCTCCCTTCCCACTCTCTGTCTTTCTCTTTCTGTATCTCTCTCCATCTCTCTCTCTCTTCTTCTTGGTCTCCCCCCCCTCTTTTTCTCCCCACCCCCTTCTCCCTCTGCCTCTCTTTCTCTCTGGAGCTAGGAACGTCCTGTTCTCTGCTGGAGTGCTGTGCAGAGCCCGCCGGGAACAACAGTCAAGCGTCATCCCGCCATGGCTAGAGGAAACTGAGTGGAAAGAAGGAGCGGGAGAGCGAGTGAGAAAGAGAAAGAGAGGGAGGCAGAGAGAGAGAGACAGAGAGGGATGGAGAGAGAGAAAAGAGGGGTAGAGGGGCAAGAAAGTGAGGAAAGGTGAGAAAAAGATGAAGATACATTAACAGGAGACCAGGGCAAAAATGGACAGAGGGATGCACAGAGATGTGTGGGGAACACTGTATATGTGAAAATATGTGCAAATGTATGGAATACGTCTGCACAGACCAATATGCATATCTTGAGGATCCTACCAGGAGCAGTAAAACCCCCCCCACACCAATCTCAGCTTCTGTCACCAGGTCAACAGCACTAGCAATGTACAAATACAAACTTGTTTAGTGCCTCAATCCTTAAAGGCCACACACACACAGACATTAACACACACACACAGCCAATCACACAGTGAAAAATTCAGACAAGTGCAGTGTCATGGAACAAGGAACGTTTTGGCGTGGTGCACATGGGGGCCGCAGCCTCATGTAAAGGGCCCTGATACTAATGGACAGAGACAGGGCTATGGACGCATATGCATAGGCACAAGTACACAGACACACACACACACGCACATGAATACACACACAGTCACAAACACACACACACACACACAGGACTTGCATCATATCTGTGTCTATTCCATGCAGTCATATGGGTGTCTAATATTGCCTTAATATAGTTCAGTGGTACACCTTAGTTCATAAAAATGGTTTGCTCTCTTTCTCTCCTCCTACCAATCATAGATGGTGGGCGAAGCCTCGATAATGTGCTTTCATAAAAGCAGACCTGCCATCAACGTTTTCTTTTACTGATGACATTCAGAACACTACAGATACTGTTTCCAACGTTGTTTCGTGCACATTAGACCAAAATTTCATCCCAAATGCTCACCTTTTGAACTGGCAAATACAGTCATTGGTCAGTAAAATAGAAGATGTCATGTTTCTTAGACAGTCAAGAAGTAAATAACAGGAGTGCCACTTTGTTGGGAATAAATTCCTGTCATCGTTCCTGTCATCGGCCCCTGGCTTAAAATGGAGTGTTTGTTACGCTTTTATCCAGACAAAACTGCAACAGGTCTACCCTAGGAAACCTAAAGTATGTCTCTGATGATCTGATCTGATGATCTGGAGTACTTTTGTGCTGCAGATTCTCTTAGCTTTACTGATGAAGCTACTCTAGATGCATCGCTAGTCTACTAACACAGGCTTTGTCTAAAGTGTATAGGAATGATCGCTAGTCTACTAACACAGGCTTTGTCTAAAGTGTATAGGAATGATGTCGCTAGTCTACTAACGCAGGCTTTGTCTAAAGTGTATAGGAATGATCGCTAGTCTACTAACACAGGCTTTGTCTAAAGTGTATAGGAATGATCGCTAGTCTACTAACACAGGCTTTGTCTAAAGTGTATAGGAATGATCGCTAGTCTACTAACACAGGCTTTGTCTAAAGTGTATAGGAATGATCGCTAGTCTACTAACACAGGCTTTGTCTAAAGTGTATTGGAATGATGTCGCTAGTCTACTAGCACAGACTTTGACTGAAGTGTATTGGAATGATGTCGCTAGTCTACTAACACAGGCTTTGTCTAAAGTGTATTGGAATGATGTCGCTAGTCTACTAACACAGGCTTTGTCTAAAGTGTATAGGAATGATCGCTAGTCTACTAACACAGGCTTTGTCTAAAGTGTATAGGAATGATCGCTAGTCTATTAACACAGGCTTTGTCTAAAGTGTATAGGAATGATCGCTAGTTTACTAACACAGGCTTTGTCTAAAGTGTATTGAATGATGTCGCTAGTCTACTAACACAGGCTTTTTCTAAAGTGTATAGGAATGATCGCTAGTCTACTAACACAGGCTTTGTCTAATGATGTCGCTAGTCTACTAACACAGGCTTTTTCTAAAGTGTATTGGAATGATCGCTAATCTACTAACACAGGCTTTTTCTAAAGTGTATTGGAATGATGTCACTATCTAATGTTGCTTTTACAAATATTATATATTCGATATGATGTTTAAGATCATTGTGCTAATAAATTTACCCTTTTAGCTGAGCTGTTTGCGTGGTTACCATTTAGTGTGATATTGAGGCAGAGAGGGTAAAAGCAGGTCAGTATTCAATTATCTCTGGTTGAGATGTGTAAACTAGATGGATTGCTTATTGGAGAATGCCAGGTGGACATTCATAAAGCCAATAAGTGGAGGCAGTAATGAGATGGAGTGAAGAAAGATCTAAAATAAATTCTTTATTCAGACATGGTAGTATGAAACCAAGAGAGGTCTGCTGAATAGGTGTACAATATGATCACTGAGAAAATTGGTAAGTCAACTGGACAGTGGGGTGTTACAGAACACTGGACAGAGAGTGATGAATTAGACTGCTGCTTGCTGAACTGCCCCTCTCTCAGCCTTGCAGGATACCTACATCATAAGAGTGCAAATAAAGTCAAAGGACTGAGGAGTCTCCATCCTCAAACCATCTGGATACTCTAAACATGGGATTCAAACCCCAAATTTCCAGGCTACTAGCATGCTAGTCAGGTAAGGTGTTATGTGCTAGTGCATTTGAATGCCATCAAGAATTCATCAGCTGTCCTTAGGTTATTGCCATCTCACAGATAGAAGGAAGGTGAAGAGGCCATAGAGGGGTTTCAACAATGCTGGTAGCATTGCAGATGACCCAGGTAGTGTAAGCAGGAGAGAGAGATGCTCTTCTTACAGTTTCCACTCCACACAGTAGTGCGTGTGGTTAGAGGGCTCTGTATGCTGAAAGACTGAGAGGATAGGTGTTGGGGAGGTGAGCCTTCTTCAGCCATTTGAAGTGCAGATGCTGTTGGGCTTTCATGGCCAGGTAGCTGGTGTTGATAGACCAGGACATGTCATTTAACGTGGACACCAAGGAACTTCGCCCATTCCTTGCTCCATCATGGTACAACTGCTGCATTGATTTCCTAAGTCAGTCATCATCTTTTGGATGATGAGACAGGTCGCAAGTTGGATAAATATAGAAAAGTGTGAAGTTAGATATATAAACACTGAAGCTGCACACTACCAGCCAATCCTAAATCATGCAGAATTTTGTCTATCTGAAAATTATATTCATGTGCACTTCTGCACCTCAACATTTTACTGAGAGGCTGGGCATTTTACAGAAGAAAGAAGAACAGATTCAAATTACAGTAAAGGTGTAGGGAATGTGTAATAGGCTAGTTTTTGAAAATACAGATTGTAGTCTACGAAGTGTACTCAACTGCACGTGGTGAAAAAAATACTATGCGCAGACATGCCTATAAAAATTGTGTCAATCAATCCAAATATTCTTAAACAAATTCTTTGTTGATAACAATCAAGTTCAGTTCTATGTTCGCTCTTTGCCCTTGATGTAAAGTTAGCCTACAGACAGCTAGCTTGCTGTAGTCAACATTTCACAGCTGTTGTCCTCACTAACATTAATAAATATTCATGGCGGGGTGTGTGGCTTGAAGTCATAATATGCTACAAACATATCAAGCGATATTCACACTGTAAAACAAATCTTACCTGGTTTAACGGAGATATATACACTCGTTCTCCCTTCTCCCAACAGGATGTTTACTTCTTGGAGTGACGCGGGTTCAACGAAGAATGTGATTGGTTATCTCAAATCAACGTCACAACACAAGCTTTGATTGGAGCGCAATCAAAGCTCAACTCACCACAATTTAGTAATCGTCTCTCGAAATTATCTCTAAGTTATATGTTAATGAGCAACAATTCATGTTGGATACAATCAGTAAGGTGTTCATGAATGAATTAAACAGTCGATTTTAAAGTAGGGGGAATATCTAAACTCAAAAACTAAGCAAGATGAAGGGACTTGACCCATCACTTATTTAGACTTACCTGAGTATACTCACTCACTCACTGTCAACCAGCACAGCATGCAGCCAACTCCAGCAATTCCTTAAAAGTAGTCAAAATTCCAAACTGAAAGTTTCTAAATCAACATGACTTCTTCTCTTAGATGCATAGCCTGAAAAAAACCCTGTTTTTGGTCATGGATAGTTAACTCTAAAACAATTTAGGACAATTCTTTATGTTTTAACTCAGCCTGAGAATTCTCTCCCTTTTTGCTAGCCAGTGTGTGATAATTATGAAATCCTTTTTCCTCCTTTTCGGTAACTTTGGGGAGGTGTTCTAGGAAGGACTGGAGGAGTGGCCTTTCACTCTGAATTAGAAGAACAGACTTGTCTCTCTCTGCCACACTTGTAGGCCTGTCATGCCATGAGTATGATTCAAAGGCCCCTATCTGTATTCAGGGCACTTCAATCTCATTCTTTTCACTCCACAGTAGTGACTGATTTGACAGATTACAAATGAAAACAGTCAGCATACTTGGCCCTCAAAAATAATATTTACACATAAGGGCTTTGTATCACTTCAGATATAATGTCATTTGATGACAAAAGGATGCCAAAATGAATGTTGGTCAATGGAATGCTAACTCAAGCTTCAGATTCTCCCATAAGTGGTCATCATCCCACACATTTGCCGACCCTCTTACAGTAAAATTGCCATTGCAGTCATTGCAGAGAATTTAGCCTCATACAATAACCAAATAACACAGTTCTTAGTTCTTAGTTAGCTCAGTTTTTATTAAACTCCACAGGGCAACAAAACACAGACATTCATTTGAAGAATAAACTTCTCTGAGAGTGCAGCAGTACATGAGCAGTACATCTGACTTTGTTTTGGTCCAACATCTGCATCTCTGTGTGTATTTTCCTGGTATTTATGACGTAGGCATAGACAAATACATAATGTGTTTTTTTATCCCTTCTTAAGCCAATTAGATGAGAGAGTACAGATTGTGAAGTGTTTCTCTCAGAGCGGGTAATAGGATTTAATGTAACTCTTAGTCCTAACAATCTATGCTCTATTGATGTGTGTGTGTGTGTGTGTGTGTGTGTGTATGTGTGTTGTAAGTGTGCTCTGTTGCCTTTGGATAGAGTAGAGATCTTGGAACAGACAAATCTAGGATTATTTATTTTCTTTATCCTTTATTTAATCAGGTGAGTATCTCTGCCAGAGATATTCCCAACATGATGAGTTTGTTTTTCTTTTGTGGACATGTCCAAGACTGTGAGTTGCTGCATGGTGTGAGGATTTTTTCTTTCATTAAAAGCGTTGATGTGAAATTTTTGATGTGAAAATGTAATTGCTGACAGTCAACATTTTCACCCATGAGTTACCAGCTTCATGTCAGCTCATGTCCTCACTATAGACCATGTGCAAGAAAAGAAGTATACCACTTACAGAAGAAGAAAACAAAAAAGGATGACTCCCAGTTTACAGTGACAAATACAACCAGGCTTTAATAAAGGGACTGTACAGTCCCAGGAATCAAGCTGTGAAGCTCCCCCTACAGTTGTTTCTGTAATTTACACCAATCTCTTACTGTAAATTCAAACCAATACATGTGGATTTATTTTCAAGCCAAAGGACAGGAGCCAGTAATCTTTCCTAAGATATTCACTTGCCTTCATTCAGTACAAAAAACAAAACAAAACTGCCTGACATACTATCAGGGCAAATTCTAAACTTTAAATTAAAAGAGTTATCTGCTCTGATAGCTAAGTTTCGTGGTGCTTCTGATATTAGCAGGGTAGCTTGCTCATTTTTGAATGTTGAACATTTTTGCTTTGAATGAAAGTAGCCTACGAGACGCCCCCTCTAACAACAGAACTACAGGCTCTCCTTTAAGGTAAAATGTTGCAAAGTTCTGCTTTAAACACATAGTGAAGTGTTGAGGTAGTGTTTGGTTTGGAACATGGCTATAGTTTGTGTGAGATTGGGGCTATGATTGGGCGAGACTGTGGAGAGGGCTAACAGCTAGATGAATTACCAAGTAGATAAAGATGCTAAAATCTAAAACAAAATTAATTAATTAAAATAAAATAAAATATATATTTATTAAATTATTATATTAATCAAATTATTTATAAAATAAATATATATATATAAAAAAAAAACTTGAATAAAAGAAAGAAAGAAAATATTTAAAGACAAACTTATTGATGGACTATTGTTATGTGTATGTAGGATGACAGTTTGACAATTATTGACAACTTTGGCAAGTGCTTACAATGAACCACTTCAAATCACGAAAATACTGTCACGTCATCACACACACATATACATACACACACAAGGCCCTGTGACCTCCCTCCTGGTAGGGGGTTTTCCTGCAGCCGTCTTCTCTGGGGCCAGGCCCATTAACTCCACTTCCATGGCGTCTGAAGGACGGGACAAAGAAACCAATAAGCTCTCCCAAACCCCCTTCTGAATTCCCCTTACAACCTCCCTATAAGATGACCCGGCACTTGTCCTTTCACTTTCTTCCCCTGCACATCTTTTCCTTGCCTCATTGAGGCTGTGTTTCAAATAGATGCCTCACTTACTACTACACAATCTTATTACATACTTATAAAAGTACTTGTGTAGCCAACTTCAGAGGTGTTTAGAGCTTTTCAGTGCTAATCAGTACTTTATGAGGACCATGATGCTGTGATGTGCAAAAATCAAAATGGCCTTAGTGGGCTTTGTGAAAAACTTTCAAAACTCTTAATCAATAGTAATGAACTGAACACATGAGTAAGAATGGATGTGAAAAAAAATAGGGGAGGAATATGAACTTACATGGCAACCCTGAAGAATATGACCTCACGCGGCACATCTCTCGTTTGTATCCATCTACACTGTGGCTGAATCTCAATGTCCTCCACCTAGTCCTAGATCCTGAGCCCTTAAAGACTTAACTAGCATAAATCAGCTATGCATGAAGTAGATTCAGGCCACTTAAGTGTTGGAGGGCTCAGGGTTTAAGGGGGCATTGTATTCTACCCAAGGTCTCTATCACTGCACCATCTGCACTCCACTCCACTCACTTTCTTGCTGACTCAGTACATTTACATCGAGCTACTACTAATAATCGAGCTAAGAATACAATCAGATTTTTGTGTTTATCCGAGTATACATGCATGGGAAGAAAATCGTATTATTGACCAAAGTGCATTTGACTCAGCAACAGTAGGTGGCTGTAAACTCTCTTTTGCATTTCTACCAGCCTAGTGATACAAGCAGAGAACAACAAATAAGCATTTTTGGGTAAAACAAAGATGCTATATGCTAAACCACAAACTTCCGATGTAAGTTTGAAGAACATCGGAATCCTAGATGGGAATATGAGTGAAGAGATGGACATTGCTGCTATACTGTAGGTACAGTTTGTATTTACTTTACTTCTGAATGTTTTGCGTGTGAGATACAGGCTGTTGCATGCTGCACAATCTAAGCCGGCAGTGTTGCCGTGTCTTTGTCACTTCTGAAGCGTGAGTGTGGTGTTCAAATAAGATAGCCGCACACCCGGGTCAGCTTCAAATGTCACTTGACGTGATGGGTTGAGGAACTAACAAAGTTACACTAGCTACATGAACATTGCCTAATGAGCTAGAAAAAACTCTGAAAGACGTCCTCAGTCTTCCTCAAAAAAAAAAAAACAACTTCATTCAGAGCTCTTCTAATTTTTCATTGAGAGCACACATATACTTACGATTGTTCAATCGCATGATTACATACCAAATGATTTTGCATACCAAGTCTGTTCTTTCATACATGCACTATGTGTAAATAAAGAATTCCTACAGCGAACTGGAAACTTTATTCACTGATAGTATAAGAAAGCAAAAAATTAGCAGGTTTTCACTTTAATATAGAACAGTTTTACAAATGGTGTGTAAACATGATTAGCTCAATGAGATCATATTTACTCATATTTTAAATGGTCTAATGGACAGTTTTATAGAAAGAAGATAACTTGCACTTGGTATGCAGTTGCTTATTTTAATATTTCTTGTTTGTTGTTTTTGTTTTATTGTTGTCATAAAAGCCATGAGTTCTACTATTATTACTGTGCTAGCAGTGGCTAGAAGACACAAACAGCATGCCAAGACAGAATGTTATTGTATTTCATTATGCTAGTAGAGGCTATGGGGCCATGTTATTCATAGTAGTAGTCTTGTGGTAAGAGGCTATGGGGCTATGTTATTCATAGTAGTAGACTTGTGGTATGAGGCTATGTTATTCTAGCAGTAGACTTGTGGTAACAGACTATGAGGCTATGTTATTCTACAAAACAGACTTGTGGTATAAGACTAAGAGGACTATGTTATTCTAGCAGTAGACTTGTGGTAAGAGGCTCTGAGGCTATGTTATTCATAGTAGTAGACTTGTGGTATGAGGTTGTGGGGCTATGTTAGTCATAGTAGTAGACTTGTGTTATGAGGCTATGTTATTCTAGCAGTAGACTTGTGGTAGGAGACTATGAGGCTATGTTATTCTACAATAACAGACTTGTGGTAAGAAGCTATGAGACTATGTTATTCATAGTAGTAGACTTGTGGTAGGAGACTATGAGACTATGTTATTCATAGTAGTAGACTTGTGGTAAGAGGCTATGAGAGCTATGTTATTCATAGTAGTAGACTTGTGGTAAGAGACTATGGGGCTATGTTATTCATAGCAGTAGACTTGTGGTAAGAGGCTATGAGCCTATGATATTCATAGTAGTAGACTTGTGGTAAGAGACTATTGGGCTCGTTGTGCTCAGTGCAGGTGGTCTGCATATCCGTTTGTCCAGTGGCCAGTCTCCTGGCGCCGGTTCTTCTCTCTCAGGTCAGTTGGTCTCAGCATGACAGCTGCAGACCTCCAGACGGGAGACAGAGACAGAGGAGTGTGTGTGTGTGTGTGTGTGTGTGGTGTGTGTGTGTGTGTGTGTGTGTGGTCAGGGTGGGGGGCTTGTGGTAGAGGCCAAAGTCAGTCATCCTTAAAAATCCAAGCCGCCAGCCAAAGCATGATGAGTGGGATGGATTGTGAGTAGGTGGATGGATGGAGTGTGTGTGTGTATGTGCAAGCTTGTGTGTGTGTGTGTGTGTGTGTGTGTGTGTGTGCGTGTGTGTGTGTGACGCTTGTGTCTATATATTCATGAGTGAATGCATGAATTGTTTTTATTTTACCTTTTGGAGTTAACGGTGCTTTCACTGTGTGTATGCATGATGTCTCCATGTCAAGCAGTCTCCATGCTTGGCACATTCAAATATTTGCTTGTGTACAACTAAAACATTGTTGAAGATTCTCTCTCTCACACACACACACAAACACACACACACACATTTATTTGTGATTCACATAATACGTTTGTGGTTCCCATGATATTTATCCTTGTGGTAACACACACACACACACACACACACAAACAGACTTGTGTGGGTACACACCATATGTACACAAACATACACAAACATATCCAGACACAGTCAAACAAAAAGACATTTGCACATCCATGAATGCAAACACAAACACACACACTCTCATACACAAACACACACACACAAAGTTAAAGTGGATGACACCATCTGTGTGGCTGGCGGATCTCCCCACTGCCTTGCTCCGGTTTTTAGGAGCCAGACGCCGACACAGACACACGCCTGGAGCAGACAGCGGCGAGGACATGGAGATAAAGTCCATGTTTACATAACGACCCACTTCGATGCCACGCCGCTCCTCACCCCCATCACGAGCAATGGGGTTATTGAATAAAAAATACTACAGAAGATGGTGGATGCAGCCGGATGGAGGGAGAGACAGAGATGGAGAGAGAGAGAGAATGAGAAAGAGTGCGATAGTGCTGAGGGGAGAGAGAGAGAGATGGTGATGTGGAAAGAGGAAGAGACGGAGAGAGATAGCGATGTGGAAAGAGAGAGAGAGAGAAGAGAGGGAGAAAGGGATGAAGCTAAGGGCAAGCAAACATCTTAATTTGGCGCGTCTCCATGTTGTAGATTTGTGGTGGACTGTGAGATCTAAAGTGACAACAGTGTGCATGTGGGGGAGAAGGCAGGACTGCCTGTGTGTGTGTGTGTGTGTGTGTGTGTGTGTGTGTGTGTGTGTGTGTGTGTGTGTGTGTGTCTGTCTGTCTATGAGTGCACGTATGCTTGTGTTTGTGTGTGGTACAGAGAGAGAGAGGGGGAACATTGTTGACAGGCTTCGAGGATTTTTGGAGAGTTGTGTCAAGTAATATGGGTTTTTTCCTCCGTATTTGTTTGGTTCCCTGAAAGCGTTACATAATGGCTTTAAAACACAGAGTCAGATGGGCATGGATTTGTGGAATGTTTCGCTAAATTGGATTGAAGTGGTAAGAGCAGCAAACCTAACCAAAGGAAAAAGATGCTGTCCCACACAGACAATGTTGTGTATGTTATGCATGACATTTATTTGGCTTTTTAACATACCATACACACCAGTGCAATTGTCTTCTCTTCTCTCTGAGCATTAAACATAGACCATCAAGCAAGCCAGACAAACATCACAGCACATAAATTATAGTATAGGATCTATAGTGTAATTATAGTTATATATATATATATACTATAGTATAGTATCTTAGAGTAAGGGAAGAAACGTTCTGTCATGTTTCATCAATGTATTTGTAAGTAAGAGTTCAAAAATAACTTTTAAAAAAATGTTAAACAGCTGCAACAGTACTGCATTGCAGAACAAATGAAACAGAAAACTCTGTTGACGGATGGGCTGATTACCATTTGGCCCCATACGAGCAGAGTGTGGTGACATGCTGTTATTCAACATTCCACCCCCTGTTGACATGACAGTGATACTTATTGCACTCTGATGCAGCATGCAAGCTGTGAGCATAATGAACCTGTGTACTCTACAGGGTCAGTAGGTCCTGTATGTCATCACCATGAACAGTGTAACTACCACCACAAAACACGCACACACACACACACACACACACAAACAGAGGAAAGGAGAGAGAGAGACACAGGGAAAGAGAGACAGACAAACACACACACACAGACAAACACACACACACACACACACACAAACAGAGGAAAGGAGAGAGAGAGACACAGGGAAAGAGAGACAGACAAAACACACACCACACACAGAGACAGAGAGATAGAAAGAGACAAACACACACACAGGCAGAGATAGAGAGAGACAAACACACACAGACAGAGAGAGAAAGAGAACCAGAAAAAACAGAAGAATGCCAACTGAGTTAAGTCAAATGAACTAGACTGATAAATTAAGCATCCTTTTTTTTCATTGTGCAGTGCTTTTTTCATTCGGAGGGGGGGTTGAGGGTGTGTCATTTTGTCTGGCGAGTCAGCTTGCTGCTTGACTAGAGATGTGGTGATCATTCATTATTCAGTAACCACCATTATGTAAGAACAGTCACTCTGCTTTACATGCAGAGTTAGAAAGCACTGGGTGGATTGTGTGTGCTGATATGACTACACAATTATCAAACGTAATCCTGTAATAGCATTTCTTGGCGTTGGCAACAGTAGGTCGATGAGGAATAATAATCCTAACACTTAACTGCAAGCTTGTGACGCAAGATTGACATAATCATGAATTGTGTTTGTCAATAAGCACACATGTCCCTATGCTATCATGAAAAACATTGATTAAATGTTAAGTGACTGTTGTTACTCTTTTTTCTATAGCATCTCATGATGTGTCAAAAGCTTGTCAAAGTCTTGCAAACATCCAATCCGTAAACAATTTAGTATGATTTGCTTATATAGTCATGCATGTCTGGAGCCAAGTATTTGTCTGGGGGTCTGTTGAGATTTTTAGCCAAACTCAACATTTAACAGATATTAAATAGATTTATATGGCAGCATGAATCAGTCTCTCTGAAAAACACCAGATTTCCTTTTCCTTTTTTTTTCCGACCTCTGTTTGGTCATGTAAGGTCACAGTCTGAGAAAAAAAAAAAAACCAAAACTCTCAGTCTCCCCATTCTGAGCAGGAGCAATAATTGCATTCTACTTCAGTTCAGATCAACAATCCCACCCCACTATGAGGCCCAGACAAGGAGTCTGGCCCAAACAGAGACATTTTTTTTCTTCCTGGTTTGTTTTCCAGCTGTTCTCTTTGTCCTTCTCGTCCCAGGTGCATTTTTTTGCCAATTGTCATGCATATCTACTGTGTTAATTCTTTGGTTGGACTAGCTAGCATATTGAATCAGCCAGCATGGGAGCAAATTGTCAGGCCTGAGGTGTGCTATGGTCGATATGTTGGTTATGTGCGCTGCTAGCGGTCGGACACGAGGTAGACAAACGCTGTGTGAAACAAAGCTTTTGTATGTGTGAGAGCGTTTGTGTGTGTGTGTGTGCGTGTGTGTGTGCATGCGTGCGTGCGTGTGTGTGTGTGTGTGTGTCTGTGTGTGTGTTGTCAGGGTGTATAAGGAGGGGGCGAGAGCGTTTTAATCCTCCAAAGAGGCACAGACCAAACCATACTTGGATTATCATGAGAGGACAAACAAACACAGGGATAATGATGACGTGTGTGTATGTGTATGTGTGTGTGTGTGTGTGTGTGTGTGTATGTGTGTGTGCGTGTGTGCGTGTGTTTACATACAATAGGAGGATGACAGACAAAGAAGGTGGAGGGTCATGTGAAGCAAAACATCCCATATACATATTTTTAATAACCATAACCATTTCCTTATATGCACTGGTTACACACACACACACAAACATACACACAAATAAACAAAACAAACAAACAAAAGCAATCATCTCCTCCGCCCTTTATGAACCTGATCACACTCTTTGCATAATCCTATCGGAGATGATTGAACAGTGTTGGTGCCAGCGCCCTGTGATGTGAGGTAAGGTGAAACAAGGTGAGGTGAGGTGAGTGTCCTTGACAGCAGACCTGTCACATGGGTTCCCTTTGGGTGACAGACGGCTCTATGTTGTCTGACACACAACATGCCATGGAATGCATTAATACTGACCCACACAAACTAATGCTAATTTAATTACTGGGTAAAAAAAAAAAAAAAACTAAAGAGAGAAAAACAACATTTCTATGATTTTAATCCCAACCATGCAACCAGCGCATAGATATGCAAGCACAGGTGGACACACATGAGAAAGGTTGTTGGGAGCACGAAGGAGTTCACCAATACTATGAAATGTCCAAAAAAAAAAAAAAAATCATGGTGAAACTCTCTCTCTCTCTCTCATTTCTCCCCAGTGACATGTCAATAAATGATCAAACATGTCCATACTCTGTAGTCCACTGTAGTCCAAGTCAGGGTGAACTGCAGAATATTCAAATTAGTGCTCTGTTTAATGGTGCTGCCAGTGTTCTTATCTGTTTGTTAGCGATGAGATTTCTATCCCCCTGCATTGCCCCCATTAGGCATGGAGCAGAAGTGCACCATCAATCCCCAGAGGTACCCAGATCCCCCTGTGTCTGAACTGCCATTCGCTGTCAGATCATTTCAGAGCTGATATGTTTATGTTCACACTTCTGTCTCACCTGTCTCCTAGACACCTAAACACCACAACAAACAACTCACGCCAGTCCCGACCCCTACTGAAACACCCATATGCCCATGAGCTGCACTGGATGGGTTGGCGTCACCCCCCCCCCCCAAACACACACACAGACATAAAGAGACAGGCACATACACACACATATACACACACACACACACACACATAGAGAAAGATACAAACGCGCGTACACACACACACACACACAGAAAGATACAGGCGTGCATACACACACACACGCAACACACAAACACACACACATCTCCCCTTTTCAGCTGTCATCATCTTAAGTGCTGCTTACTCAAAACCATGTTTGACAGCCTGCATCTCCAGATACAGTCTGCTGCCCACCCCAGCTTCGTCCCAATGCCCCGCAACCCCCCCCAACACACACACACACACACACACACACTCATGAAGGGCACAGAGTCGAGGATACAGGAACACATTGTGTGTGCGGGGGAGGCCTTTGTTGGCAACACAGTGCCATTCTCAGACAGACTTGTTTGTGGGATGAGTTGAGCGGTCATGTTGTTCTTCTCATGACATGGTCTAGGTAGGAAGGAGACATTTCTCCCCGCGTTCTTACATTCCCTCCAACTCCAATAAATTCACTTCACTGCGATTCGACTCACTTTCATTGAATTCAGTTTGACTGAAAATGAGCGATATTGACATGACTGTTCCAAAGTGGTAAGTGGTATGGCTAAAAACACTTTTTCAGTCATGTTTTTTGCCACCTGACTTCCACTCTCCTTCTACACATCAGTACATTCAGTCCTTCTCTTCATTTGCTCTGTCCCTGTTTCTCTCTCTTGAGCTCTGTTTATTTCCATGGCTCAGTGACAGTCTTTATACATGCCTCTTTCTTTCTTTCTGTCTGTCTTTCGATCTATCTTTTCTTTAATCTATCTCTCCATCTGTCTCTCCTCCTGTCTCTTTCTCCTCACTCTACATGGCAAGGCAAGAGGTTCACTTTGCCACCTAATCATCTTAGTTGCCCAGTCACTGCTACGTCTGTCTGATTCCCACATTACCTGAAAGATTCCAAGATAATCTCTCTCCCTCGTGAGGTAAGGGGAACGGCTGCTACGCGCAGCTAACAGCTAAACGCAATCAGCGACGTAATGGCTCAGACTAGAATTTGCTTTAATCGCATGCATGTGACACTTCTGTGTTAAATAGTTCAGATTGTTTTTGTTGTTGTTGTTGTTGTTGTTGTTAATCAAAAGAGTTTGTTGTGGGCGTTTGGGTTTCACCTCAGTTGGAAGCTGCCCTGTCAAAACTAAGCCGAATGTCTTATTGAAGGCGGAAGGTGTGTTGCAAATGCACAGAGAGCTGAATGTGAACATTTTCTCAAACACACACCATATGCACAGTCACATGTAACCACACACACATACACACACACTCATGCACACGCAACCACACACACACAAACACACACACGGACACACATGGGAATGTATAGCATTCAGCGCACAC
>PYXC01001175.1:95000-97500 GCA_015244755.2 Tenualosa ilisha | reverse complement strand
ATCATGTAATTTTCAGAATAATTGATATTACCACACAAAAGCTATAACATTACAGTAATTTACCGCATAATAGATAAAGTCAATCTATGGCTAAATATGAGTATTTGATTGAACAATGTCGTAGATTATACCATATAATGCTAATGGATATTATGAACCCTAAGCTTATATGTTAGGTATAATAATAATCTCTTGACCGATTGAAAATGCTCTGACCTCGTTTGATATCTATTTGGATGGTGCTTTGACAGGAACAGGTTCTGCATTTACATATAACAGAGGAGGAGATTTACTATGTGTCAGAGAGTGACACAATTACATAGGTGTGTGTGTGTGTGTCTGTGCGTGCATTTGATTCAAGAATTGCGAGTGGAATCAAATTAAATTAAATTAAATTTCATTATTTCATTCAAATTTGAATTGCAATTCTGCATCCTGTTTGCTACTTCAATTCAAATTCAACTGCTATTCAAGAGTCATTTTTAGTGTGTGTGTGGGTTTTGTTGGTGTTGATGTGTGTGTGTGTATGTGTGTGTGTTTGTGGGTAGATGAGGCAGTCTGATGGGGTAAACAGAGACACTGAAAAGCCGCTTGGACCGTAATCATCTCTCCTCAACACCTCTAGGTCAATGGGGCACGCACACACACACACACACACACAGATATACACAAACACTCATGAGTGCACGTGACGCAAGTGCACACACACACACAAACGCACACACATGCACGCACGCATACACACAACCACACATACTCTCTCACAGACACACACACACACACAAATAAGCCATTGCATCCATGCTTGCAGGCACGCACGCACGCACACGCATACACACATTCAAATTAAGACATGCACATACACACAACCATTACTATTAGCTTCTCTCTCTCCTTTTTTGTTCTCTCTCTCAAGCTCAAGATGAGTGAAAACTGGATAGGACCCTGTAGTGTTGCCTTTGCATTACAAATGAATGAATGAATGAATTAATTAATTAGCGCTGTCAATATTAATGCATTACCGGGTGTGATTAATGTAAAAAAAATGAATGAGTGTTTTTTGTTACTCTAAATAATCATGCACATGCATATGTTACACTTCCTGCAAGTATGCTCCTCGCTTTGGCTTTGACATGCAATTGACATAAACGCGGTCAGCACTGACAGTCTGCAGCTGCTGCAAACTACTGCCTAACTTGCAGTAAATGGTCTTTCTTAAACAGTCTTTGGTCTCTACTGGTAACCGAAAGTACACAAATCACTACACAGAAGTTCAATATGCGCAGGACCGGTTCAAAGACCGCTGTTTGTGTTTATCTGAGGGTTGACTGCGCACTGACGTTAGATGGCAAAGTAGCCTGCAGTAGCCTAGTCTGAAGATTTTGAGAGCTCTGTCCAGGGATGAAATTATTATGACATTATTTGCAGAATACAAGTAGCATAATGACGGTTATGGATGCTCCATAATATGGCATTTTTAAAAGAGCTGACAGACACGTTGAATGAGAGCACAAGGACAAGCCCAAACCCCAGTAGATTTGAAGCAAGGAGGAGTGGGCAGAATTAGCACGCCTAGGATGTGAGTGCAGGGGGTTACAACATCGTGTGGTCAGTCACTCCTGGGCACCCCAATCATAGACAACCTGTTTTGTCCTCTCAGAAAAACAAAGGAGAATTCTAGAACTTTAAATGTGTGATTAACTGTAATTAATCATGATTAACTTACATTTTCTATTGTGATTAATTCAAATATATATATATATATATTGAATATATATTAATTCAATATATAATATATATATATATATATAACCTCCAGTGAGAAAAAAACCCATTTCATAAGAATTCAACATGTTGAAACAGCCTGATGGATGTTGACATGTGTTCACTGTCAGACGTCCGACCATCAGCTAGGCCTGCAGTTAGACGAAGGGCTACATTGTACACTCACATACACATATTTGCACTATGGACATACATGTACATACACTCACATGCCATGAGGAAATGTGCTCTACATGTACAAACACAGCAAAAATTTCCTCATCTCCCACTGTCTGATAGATGTGCATGCCCCAGCATAGACTCTTGTTGCTGGAAAAAAAAGGCTGCACACACACACACATACACACACACACACACATACGCACACACACATACGCAGAGCTGTAGCGTACACAGCATTTGTTGTAGACTAAACATATTGACAAAGTTATAAATGGATGCCATGCCTTTGACAGCAGAATGACAAGTTTAGGGGAGAGACAGTCCTCTGTCTGTCACTGAGACATTTAATGCCAGGTCACTGCTAGTTTGTAGTGCATAGGTTCATAGTGGGTCACTGGTCATGTCACAAGTGTTTGCTGATATTGCTATAGAGCATGGTGGCCTGTGTGTGTGTGTGTGTGTGTGTGTGTGTGTGTGTGTGTGTGTGTGTGTGTTTTAGAATCCTAGACAAGACATTTATGGAAAAACAAAATAGTTATTCAATAATAACTAG